>JANHFX010024738.1:962-59217 GCA_027560015.1 Chloroceryle amazona
GAAGGTACTTTGCAGTTCAGCCGAAAACAGTGAAGGGAACCCGGCATGCGCTGTTTCAGTACACGAGAGGCACGGACTCAAGAGCTGCCTACTCTACCTAGCGCTGCTCTTCAGCTCTGCTGAGCATTTTTTGGAGGAAGAGAAAACCGAAGTGAAACTATTTAAACGTGGCGTTTTTCTATCTATATATATTTTTTTTTTTTCCTAAACCAGTTGAAATTTGCTCACAGCCTTTTTCCTTTTCTTTGAAACTTCGCTTGTTTCTTTCCGACGCTTTGTCTTCCGATGTTGATGGGAAATTAATCTCTTCACTTGCTGCCGGGTCAAGAGTGAGAGAGAAATTCTCATGCATTTATTTACACAGCAAGGTCCTTTGTGCACTAGCTGCAATCTGGACATTTTTCAAGGGCACTCCTTGTACTTCGTATGGCGGACTGTGCTTCAGCCTGTGCTGGGTACTCGGCTCGGTACATTTAACATAGGAAGGTGTAGCAAGGCATGAGGAGGGAGGGTGAATCGTGTCTGCCAGGTAATCTTTCTGTTCTGCGCGACTATCTCCCATTTGTATCTATTTCCATAAATCACTTAATTGGAGGAAAAAAAAAAGTTGTGGCTGCAGTTTGGAACGTTAGTTCTTTATTCTTATGGCAGAATATTTTCATGTACCTCTGTACGACTGCTCACATTTAAAGGTACTTTTTGGTTTTGGTTTGTGTGGTGTTTTGCTTTTGTTTTGTGTTTTTTTTTTTGCTTTCTAAAAGCAGCAGACTTGTGCGTGCTTTTTTTTTTGTCTTTCAGAATGAAGTTCTGTTTTGAAAGTAAAACCTGCTCCAGTAGTGATAACAATAAAACTGAGTAAGCCCCTTTTTCAGTTGTCGATATGCAATAAATGGTGCATATATATGACAAATGGGCTTTTAAAATAATACCGTCCTTTAGTTGCTTTCAGTGTTTCCATCACAGCTTTTGTACTGCGGTCATAGTGAGTGAATTCTGTCAAAAAAACCCCAGAAACAGTAAGATACAGGGGGTGATTAAACATGATTTTAAGCTCACCTTTTTTTCTTTTTTCCCACCTCGACTTCCTCTGCCTTTCAGGAAAAATATAAATAAATTTTGCCCCCACTGAACGAAAACAGTGATGAGGAAACTATTGCCTCTGACTTTAAATTCTTTCAACTGTTAATCTTCATGTAGTTCTTTCAAGGGTGTCTCTGGCTGTTGGAGTACTCTGAACCCTCTTATCACTTCCACGTGGCTGTCTGGCATTATATCACAGAAATCCTCTTCTTAGCTGCGGAGGGTTAGATGCAAATCTCTTAGTGCTGCTTTATAAATTGCCTGGAGGAGTCCCTTGACGGTGACACGAAGTGCCCTTCTCCTCTTCCCTCTCACCCAGGGCTGAGTGCACTGCCACCTCCACGCTACTTTTAGGTCCTGCCTGGCTGGGAATCGTGATGCTGCCACTAGGCTTGTAATGTTTGACATTTATCACTTTATACAAAATATGCAAATTTTAATAAGAAGCGATAGGTAAAATACCACTTTGTTTCTATTTCCTTCTGTTAACGATGTAATGAGAACCCCTGTCAGTGGTACACCTAGGCCTAGCAATGCTCTGTTTCCTCACATGAAGCAGCAGCTTGTTGTACATAGTGATGTTTAAATACTGAGTCATTACAGAAACATTTGACTGAAGATTTCACCAATGTAGAATTTAATTGAATAAATAGATATATTTTGGTCTCTCTTAGGATCATTTTGTTGAGTTTCTTCGTTATTAGCTGCAGTTTCTCTCAAAGTTTGAACTATGTTGTAGAAATTTAAACACAGTTAATAAATATTACTCTGTAAAAAGAGCACTTGAAAACTCATTTTGGGGCCTCTCTTGGTCACCATCCTGCTTATGTCAAGGGAGCTTGTTCAGGAAAGCAATTGGGGTTGTTATTTGATTGCTCTTTAAAGAGGAGCACTTACTAGGCTGTCACCTTGTTTATATATGTTTTTATTTAGTGTAGGATTTTGCAGTTTGCATTTCTCTTATCCACCCACTGTTTAATTTGCATTTACAAAAAAAATGATTTTCCATTTCTGTAGGAGTTGGCATCAATGTGATGGCATGTCATGTTAGGAAGACTCCGTCACACTTAGTAAATCTTCTATGAATTACTTAACTATTATAATAATTATATTTTAAACTCTTTGTCAGATTAATGAACTAACCCTCTAATAATAATACGACTATTATAATTGCTGCTTCTTAATTTGTCTTCCTGTCCCACCTTTGAGAAGGATCTGCTATACATAAATTCATAGTAAATTATCAAATCTTTAGAAAGCTTTGTACTTATGTGTAGATATAATTTGATCTAGCCTCCTTTTCTCTGACATTTAGTTGACTTCTTTCCAGAACTACAGCAGAATTTACCAGCTAACCATTTCAACATCACTTCTTAAATAATTAACACAGTCCATTATCATTTGCATTCCACTAATAAATTGGGTAGTGACACACCACATTCCGGGTAGTGTAAGTTTGTTGCACATTATTCCTTAGCAATGTGTGCTATTTACAGGTTAAAATTCCACTTCTGGAATTAAACCTGCGAATATCAACCGCTCTACTTGAGTAGTTTGTTTAACTTAATTAGGACTAGACATGTATGGGGCAGTGTTTGAAGATTATACTGCCCATCTAGAGCCTAATGTTGTTTAATTTTTCACGTAGTACTGGCGATTGTAGTGGCAACAGGGCATTTCTGAATGTGTTCAGTAATTTCATCAGGACATTTATCCGTTTTGCCGTTTGGCAGCAGCTAGACTTGACAGTGAACTGCAGGGCTGTTTGCAAGCTGTATTTCTCATGTAATAATAAAGAGACACAAGATGGGTTTATGGACTTGTGAAGTTAATCACACTGGTTTTTTGAGTGGACCAAATGAAAATGGTTTGGTATTTGTTTAAACACCATAGCTGACTATTTTAAAACAAGCTATGAAAAACCTACGCTCGGTCCAGAAGTTATTGCTCAATGGAATAATCCCTTTTGTTTCAGTGGAGTTATCACAAGAATCTTGGAACCTGCCTCTGTATTCTGTGTGCCTATGATACTTCTTACAGATAAAATTCTTCAGAGATCTAATTAGAAGTTCCCAGTTAGAATGGGCCCTTATGACTGAAAACTGTTGGTGCTGTCCAGTCTTTCCTGTATTGGTGTGTTTTATGTAGGTACAAAAAGGCTCTGCCAGGATTTTCTTCCTGGGCAGTTCTTTGCATGCCTTCTAGGTTACCAATTTTTTTTCTCTGTTTGAAGAGTAATCAAGAGTAATGCTTTTGGCAAATGGTGGGGGGTTTTTTTTGTGTTTGGCTGGTGTTTGTTTTGGGTTTTGTTTGTTTTGGCACTTGATAAACAGCAGAACACTGAAATCTATTAAGCAGTTAAAGGTTTTCAGTTTTATTGTGTACAGGTATTGAATCCAAATGCCATATTTAAGAGTCAAAGACAGTTGAGAGAGATTATTTTTAATAAAACTGAACATTTGGTGTGAGACATTTGCAGATATGTGGAGCATGGAGTCTGTGATCCAAAACACTTATATACATGGACAGTGTTAGAAGGGGGCAATAGGTGGAAGAAGATTGACAAATAGAAAGCCTGCTCAGTTACCCTACCTTTTTAGTGTCAGCATCTTCAGTGGAACTGTGTATATGCATGTCCTTTTTTAGCAAATATAGTATAGGATGCTGGTGAATATCTTAATGTCTGTAAGGACTTCCTTTTTGATATGTATTAATGGTGGCTAACAGAGAAGGATGGACATACAACTGATGCTAAATCAGTAGGGAAGTCTTGGCATCCATGAATAAGGTTCAGACAGGAAGGACTGAAAAGAGTAGCTGCTGAGTTTTGTTGACCCTCATTCAGTCTAAACAATTCTTTCATTTACAAATAATAAGTGCAGTATCATTATGATATGCTTGGAACAGAGAAAGAAAATGCTTTGTTCACTCATAACATTTTAATGTATTGGAACAAAATATACATAATGCATCTTTGTTCTTCTGTTTTAACTGCCTTCAGTAGGACCTTTTTCCTTGTTTTGAAAATTATTGTATCCCCAGTAGCCTTTGGGCATATAGTTCTAAGGTAGTCCCTTATGATTTTTTTATAATAAAGGGTCTAATTAATTACCTGTTTTTTTTTGCACCCCCCTGTTGAAAGTTCTAATTCATTACATTCTAAGATAAAAAATAGCTTATTTTTCTTACTGTATGGATATTTTTTCTTTCCTTTTTTGATTTTCACTATTATTATTTAATTGTAACAGATAGGTTTATCCTGTCCTTTGTTATTCTCAGTGTTATAGTTTTTTTGCCTCTTTGTAGAGAAGAAATCAGTGGAGTCTGTGTTAGAAAGAAGAGCTTGAAGAAGCTCCTTTTTGTCTCCTTATATATTGAGTCAGCCTTTGTAGCATATTGCAGTGTTTCTTGTAGAGAGATGAACCACCTCTTTCTGTGCTACCTGCAACAGTGGCCAGAGATAAACTTGCCAAAGATGATGTTGAATGTGTATATTTGAGTATACTTCAAAATGATTTGTATTTTGCATTTCTCCCATCCACCTTTTTTTCTTCCATGGATTAAAAAAAGGTCTCCCCTATTTATCTCACAACTAAAAAGAAATACTTTATTAATGACTGGCATTTTTATGGATGACACTGTAGTGGAAATTCCAAAGCATCCTAAGAGATTAAACATACTCCTAAACAATGTTTGCATCTCCTTCATCTTCTTTTCTTTGAGGATGAACAGCTGTAACCCGGGGATGTGATAATGATTGATATTTATGCTGGGCCTTGGTGCAGCACTATACTTCAGATAGAAGTGTAGGCTGGCAGTATAAACTGTCTCTTCCTTCCTGCCACCCACCCTTGTTGTTTTTACCTGAGTTGTTTCTCTCTGCTTTTGTTGTCTAACTCCATGAAATACTGGAGGGGATGTGTACCGAAGGACATTTAACTCCTCCTCGTTGGGAATGCTGGGAAGCCAGCAGTAGCTGCTGGCAGGTCCTGCAGGGCTGAGAGACAAAAAGAAAATGCTGAGTATTTGAGTGTAGCAAAATTATCACCTTTACAGCAGGAACACTGAATTCTGCATGTTAAAAAATTGCCAGACCTAATCCGTGGAAACTGGACAGCTTAGTCAGGACCTGAATGAGGAAAAGGTGCATCTCTCAATTGTGGAGCTAGTGATGACTCCGGGTACCAGTAATCTGTATTTCACCTTGGAGATGGTGACTGCTGTTCATGAGTATCTGAGCTTAAATTTTAGATCATTCAAGGCCCATAGCTATCTTCCTTGGCTTGGCTTAAGGCTATAGAAGGAAATTAGCCTGTCTGAATGCAGTCCTTGGAGCGCACTTGATAAGCAATACTTTTATGGTATTGTAAACAAAATGACTAAGAGCATGCTTTTCTGTGTTTTTGAGAATTCTTCCTAAGTATAACTTCAGTGAATGTTGAAAGCTACCGTCATAGTATATACAGTATGAAGGGTTTACTTGTTTTGTATTTCTGGTCAGTCAGCTTTGTTTCTCAGTAGAAGTCAGAAGGTAAACTTGTGGTGAGATCTCTATATTTCCTTATGCAATATTGAGCAGAATGGAGAGCTCAGTTCTGACTCAGCCTGTGAGTGCTACTCTAGCTTGCAGGAATCCAGAAATATCTGGACTGTGACTAATCATTCTTGTGGTTTTATGTAAAAGAGATAGTACAGCTTATTTTTAATCTTTTACTTGTACATTATCGGATCCACTAATCTGGTTATTTCTCCTTATAACTATGGTGAAAGGCAGAGCTGCTGATCAATACTCTTTTCCATGTAAAGTTGGTTTTTGCAGCAATTAACTGAGCCTACTGAAGTAGCAAACCTTCCCTGCCACAATTTTGCATGCATAAACTTTAGCTCACTGTAATTATTAAAGGGATCCGACCGAGTGCAGTGCTTTCATTTTAGAAGGTATTGAAAATGATCAGAAAGTCAATGAGAATTTTTTATGTCACTGTTCTCATGTCAAATCTAAACTCAGTTTTTAACATAATTGAGAGGTCTGTCTTTTGAAATTCAGCTATTGTTATAAACTACTCTGTAAGTTTTGCTAGAAGGATAGTTGTTAATTTGGACAACTTATGTTACAGAGCATCTTAAAGCAATGACTGGAACAGATTTCATTATTCCTCCAGACAAATTTAAATTCACAGATGTATCACCAAGTGTTGCAAGCAATGGTAGTGAGGAAATGCTGAGGGAAGAAAAGAATGGAGAATCAATACCCTGCAAGAATTGTTTAATAAACAAACACACACACAAAAAAACAAGGTTGCTGAGACATCAGTTCAAGTTCACACAGTTTAATACTGTGTGGATTTATTTTGTATCCAAAAGCAAACTGTGGGGGGATTTGCTAACAAGCTTTCAAAGAAGGTAGGAAAAAAATATTTAGGAAGTGCGTTTGTTTGAGAGTAACACTTACAGGGAAAGCTGAAGACTTTGTTGCTTGTAGGTTTGACAGACCTCAGCAGTATAGCTCTGTAGAAACACTTAAATGTTGTTGCAGCTGAGTACTTCTACATATTTGTAGAAATTTGGTTGTTTTTGCAGTCACTAACTGGGGTTGCATTTAGCTATTACCCATTTAGCATTTACTCCATTTAGCATTTACCAAAAGGTAAATTTGTTGCTGCTTGTAAACCATCCACACTGAAGGCAATCTCTTGCTTTAAGACTTTGCAAGTATGTGGCAATCTGATTAAAAAAAAAGTAAAAATGTAATGTGTATTTTCCACAAATAGAAACTTTGTGCAAGATAAAGATTACACAATTGTGACACTGTCATCAGTGTCTGGTAGCTTTTTCTACTTTATGTAAAGAAATTTGAAAATAGCTTGTGAGTGACAGGATTACATTTGTGGCTTTTTTTTTTTTTTACTTACGATTACTTGGTAGATTCAGTTTAGAGTTAAATGGAAATTTTGTGGCAGAGTTTAGCTGAGACTTTATTCCATGGAACTGTTGTTATGGAGACAGAAACAAGCAAGAAGCTCCTTGAGTTTTATGTATCCCATATAAATTAACCAAGTAAAAATGAAGAGTCTGCTTAGGAGTCTGGTAGGTTTGTTCTACTACCAAAAAATGAATCTGTGCCTTAGCGGAACATAGGTACCAAAATGGGGCTTCATGTTCAACGGCACGGGGATGCAATCTGGCAATGTTTGTGTTGGTGTCTACCTACTGTGATGGTTTCAGTTTCTCTTGAGAGCTGGCACAGATTACGGTTTGGGCTAATCTAATTTATGTCAATGGCTTGGACCACTGCTGAGGAACAAAGGTGGTTTTATCCTGCAGTGCTCTTTAGCTGCAGCTGAGGATCTGGATTTTAATCTGTGAATCTACTGGCAGTTTGGATGGGAATGAAAATTTCTCTCTCTCTCTCCCTCTCTTTATTTATTTATTTTTAATGGTCGTAAGCTGTTCTGGATGCTTTTCTGTGATCTTCATTGTGCAATAGTCACTGTTTTATGTTGCATAAGAAATTATCTCAAGCACTTGATAAAAGTGCAATACTATTTTCAAAATAAACACAAGGGAACTTAATGTATTTTTCTTTCAGAGATTGAAAAGAACAATGTGTTTCATCTAAAAAATAGTGATACTTCAAAATCATGTACTGTACATATGCACGTATCTCCTCAGTGGAGTTATGATATGGTAATGCTTTGTTGTCTGGCAGAGATCCACATCATCATAATCCATTTCTGATACTTAACATAAATTCTAGATGGTACTACTTAATCTGTCTCAGCAATCTGATGTATCTTTTTAATATAGAGAAATAATTGAATAGTGGTAAAATAGTGCGGTGTTAGTCAAAAGGCTTCTGTAGCTGGGGTGTAAATTTAGGATTCTCTACTTAAAGGTAGATTTGTGTCAATCTAGATGTGAATATATGTGGTGCGTGCTAGTAAGCCTTAGGAAAGTTATTATAAATTATATTACTGTAAAATAATTCTAAAATAGTAGTCCTTTTCAGTATTTCCTTGAAGGTTAAATACTATCTAACATTTTTCAGACACGTTTATCCTTCCTATACTATAAAGGACTGGATAGAAGACTTTTGATGCTTCTAAAGCCTGAAATACCTAGTTGCAGGGGGGGTTTATTTTTTTTTTATTATAAATTTCATATCTGCATGGGCAGTAACATGAACATCAAAATAAGCTTAATTCTCCAGATAGTGTTCCGTGGTTCTGTTTGATGCACAACAAATTAATTAAGGCATATTAAATCAGAGTATTTATGTCATTTGTCTGTGAATTAATATACTTTTAAATGGTGCAGATGAGTTGCATCTCCTAACACCTGGGTATGGGGTTTGATAGTGAAAGCTTTACCCTCGCTTCTGAACATGGGCTATTGATCTCTGATGAAAACAAACTTTATTGGACTTGTATGTTTTAGCAATTTATGTTTTGTATACTTGGGCAGATATTTTTGGCAATAAACCCAAACTTTCAGAAAGCTTTATTAAATGATTTTTTTAAGTGAGGGGGGTAGATCCCCACTCACTAACTCCATATGATTCAGTAATGAAATTAACATGAAATCACGTACCAAATTAGTAACTTCCAGTGTAACTTCCAACACACCAGTTAGTAACTTCCCTATTATAGCACGTAAGTGGTGATGAGCATCCATTACTGTTTTCTCAGTAGAGTTGCATCCTTTCTCTTATGAGGACTCCCTAAGTTTTCACTTGTTATTTTTCTGGAAAAGCTATTTTAAAGACCACCTATACAATTTAAAGATGTGGGAAGTATTTTATGTGAGTGTCAACTCTATGCTAGTTCACGTCAAGCTCAAGTACAAACAATGGGAAGCTTTTATCTGGGTAAAAAAAAAATTTAAAAAATGCTACTGAGCATTTCTGGTCATCTAGACATAAGACTGGGATTTTAAGGTACAGATATCAGAGCTGGCACAAAGAGAACAGCTTGTTATTGAGAAATGTGACTTGTCTTGAGGATCTCGTTTTCATAACTAACGGTAAGATAACTAGGAGCTCATATTAAAGAGAAACCATGACTGTGTTTAATTTCTCTACCTTACTATGCCTGGCCAGTATAGTTTCCCGAGAATCAGGATTTCATGTAAAGCTGGAAATGGGCAATTTTTTTCTGGCTTACATATGTCAAAAATTATTTGGAGGTTTAAAATATCCGCTGTAGTGGGTGGCACACTAGGTAAACTGTAATCAGGGTTGTGAGAGGGCTTCAGTGAAGGTGTCAGTGAGGATTTGCAGAAGTGTTTTAGCTTGTGTATGGTTGCCTTCGAACTGTTTTTTTCTCACTAATAGAGTCCTAAAGAAGATGGTTCAGGGGAAGAGTGTAGATGCTCAGAACAGAGTAGTAGAGGAGTCCAGTGATGGGGTCTAATGCAAAGTTCTTCAGCAAAGATCTCAAAAATTGTAACTTTTAAATTGTAAAGAGGAAGTTGGTCTTACGAGGCACATGGTTTTACAATGAGCTGTCATCATTCACCTAAGCCATGGCGATGGGACTCTTTTTCCTGCGTGCCATTTTCATTCCCACAAAAATTGGGCACTGTGCTCCTCTGCTTTGGAGAGAGCCAAAATCCCTGTGGAGGGCTACAGGGCATCTGCAGAGCATTTCTTGTTCCAGCACTCTGGTGTATAAACACTATGGTGTATATACACTCCTAGTGTATGTACTCCTTGCTCTTACTGCAGGAGGCATCTAGGACTTGAAGAACTTCAATGGGAAATCTATAGTTTATGGCGAGTTGGACTCCAGTGCTGCATCTATATCCTTCCCTAAAATGACTGTCAAGAGTGTAAAATTCATCTACAGAGAGCATGGTACTTCTAAGCCAAGGTTGTCTTTTCCAGTACAGATTTGTGCATTTTAAGTGAATACAATTTGTCTTGTTTATTTTGCCACTGTGGGTATGGTATGTGTACCATAGCACTATTTGTGTCATACGTGGGGAAACTCACAATAAGAAACTCTTCCACTTGTAAAATGAAGTACGAGACCAGTCATAAATACCAGGATCAAGACTGTTTCACAATATTTATCCATCCTGTAGTATAAATGTGGAATCGTTTCTTATTCCAGAGCCATCTGCTTTCCTGCTGCCCGGGATCCCTTCCTTACTCAGCACCTCCTCACCGTTCAGAGAGTGGATTGGTGCCTTACCTACCTGTAGTGCTCAAACTTTTCTTGGATGATGTCTTGATTTAATCTTGACACTAGTTTCCTTAACAAACACTTCCAAAACATCCATTTATTTTGGGAAGATCTGTGAGAAAAGAGGTTAATATTTATTAAGAATGTGGATATTGTGGAATGTAATTTCACTTAAATCTACTTTTGTGCTAAATAACAGCTCTTCAGCAGAGTTTCAGGGAATGAAATCTTAGTTTGAACTGAAGTCAGACAGGAGCAAAATGCAAACAGGAGCAAGATTTTCCTGTGGTTTTGTGTGGGTTGCCTTTTTATGTTGTTGTTTAGGTTTGTTTTGGTTCAGGATTTTTTTTTTTTTGAAATGATGTTGTATAATTAGTCAAATTCTGTTGCAATTTTTGTATAATTAGTCAAATTCTGTTGAAATTTCTCTGGCCAGCTTTGCTCTGGTGCATCTTCAGTGCCTGTCAGCGTTGACTGGTCAGAGCAGTCATACTGCATGACTCTACCAACATTTCAGTTAATCTAAGTGTGCTCTTTGTTGATGTGAAGGGTTTATTCCAGAAGCCTTGTTGTGCACAGAGAGCTAATTAAAATGATACAGAAGTCAATAAAATATTTATACAGTGTTAGATGCTCCTATGAGCACTTGGAGAAAAGTCGTAACCATATTTGTTAATAAGTTGTCAAAAGCAAGTTTTGAAATGTAATGCTTTACGGGAAGGTGGTTTTCCTACTTGCTTTCTTGTAGAGCAGTGTTTCAATGTCTGTTAGTGATTGAGAATCACATGATTTTGCTGAAGTGTTTTTGTTGTTCTTTAACAGAAACTGAAATTCTGAGCACTTTATTATCAAACATTGCCTTAATACAGCTGTCAATTTTCCCATTACTACTTTTCAAATAGCATGCTATCAGTTTAAATCTCAAGCAATCTCAAGAGAAGACAAGACCACAGCAGTTTCCAATGTTCAAGGACATGGGGATTTAGTTTTATTCTTAAATTATCTCCCTCAAATTCTGTACTTATATTTTTATTTCATTTTATTTTTAGGAAATGAGGTATAGGAAGCTCAGTTTGCCTATCCATAGAGCAGAGAATGATTGTCAGTCAGTGCCTTTATCTCCAAATGCACTGCTTGGAAAATTTCAAGATTAGCTTGAAAAAAAAATAGTAAATAAATGGGCAAGCACCAGGTGAATAATTCAGAATGCTGACTAATGACAGATAAGACAGAGTGAAGGTAAATATTTTATTGGCTTTTATAGTTGATACTACTGCTGTTTATCAGTCCTGACTTTGATGCTTAAATAAGTGTCCTAGGTTATGAATTTAATTCATAATGAACATGCAGTTGGGAGGTGATTTTGTTCCCCTTTGTTGTTCTCTCCCAAAATGCAAAAAGCACCACCACCACAAAAAAAAACCCACCTTTTTTTTTTTATCTTGTACTTAGCAGATAAAAATGAAGAGGAGAAGAAAATTGCTGTAGTTAGTGCCTGTATTAGTACAGTTTTGAAGTGTTTGTTTTTCTTTTACTAGAGGTTGTTTTGCAGGAGATGGAAGATAGAGAATTGTGCTTTAGAATAAACACCGCATTTTCTGCAGTCTTCTCTACAGATTGCAGCATGTTCCAAAAAATAGGGTAAGATTTTTAGGAAGAGCCATAGCTCTTTGTTGTGGGAGTTTATTTCCTATACAAAAAACACTTACTCAGAACCTTAAAATGTAGTAGTCTCGTGTTTTTGTTCTGTCTTTAACTTTGGGGTAAAGCCAACAGTTCTTTTGTGGAGCTCTATTGGAAGCTGTATTGTTTAACCCTAGAGTGTTTGTGGCCCTGTTGGGATAGCGAAGAGATATCTTTTGAATTGCTTCAAAACAGGTCTTACTGGGTTACTGGCGAAGATGGCTCTCACTTCTGTTGTAGGCATTTTAGACTGCTGTAGCAGTTTGTAGCATGGGTGATGGTAGCAGCTGAAAGGAGTACAGGGAGAAGCCAAATCATGATTGCACAACCATTTAGTGACAAAGGTCTGGGTACTGAACATAGCAGTGTCAAAGCCTTCAGGCTTATTTATGGATAGCAGTTTGCTGTACAAGCACAATGGGCAGCAAGAAACAGTCAAGGAGTCGCCATGATTCTCTTACCATGCATCGGTTTTGTGTGTTTAGTGATCAAATTCCATCTAATGAATTTTATGTCATGTGATCACAGGTTTTTGGTGAAGGACATCCTCATCCTTCTGCCTTCCAGACAGAGACATATCCAAATCCATCCCTTAGGGTGTTTGTTTTCAGTATTAGTGCTGAATGGACATAGAAGAAGTGTGTGTGAATCTACTGGGTGGAAAAAATACTGAGATTTGTCCATTTAAACATTGTCTCACCTTCTGGCAAAAGTAAGTCATACATTACCAAATAGGGGCTCTAAAGCAGCAAGACCTTAAAGACTTGATTTAGTTGCCTAAACGTGGTTTTTAGTACCCATTCACCCACGCCAATGAAGGCAGTCACCAGTGTGTCCAGGATGGCCGGAGAGGGCAGGCAGCAGTGACACTGGAGTTACAGGGAAGCCATGCCCTCTGGGAAGAGCAGCTGCACTGCATGGGGGGCATGCTTCACCTGAAAGTAGCACTAGATATGTATGTTTAGGTAATTCTTTTGAGCTATTGGGACTTTGTAAAATCTTCTTTGCAGCACTTTTGTATTGCTTTTGGTGGGTTGTCTTTCCCTAGCATAAATTCATAAAGTATTGCTTCAAAATCATGACCTGTTCCAATTTACAGTAAATCCCAGTTCTACCAGTTATATTATTTCCTGCAGAAAACTTTCACATCTACAGTTGTGAACGCTGTAGTACAAAGAAAATATTCTAGCATTCAAAGTACATATCCTTATAGTGTAGCAGATCTTCCCCTCATTACAGCTGTATGGGAATTTAAATAGTTATAGGTGTACTACGACCTGTGAAGTAGGTAGGGTATGATTGTGGATCTTTGCCAACCGTGACCCAGTCTAAGCTGTTGCACGCAACCTGTTCAAAAGAAGAGAATGTAATTTTATATATGTTATCTCAGTAAATTTTAAAGTAATTTAAGTTACTAAAGAAATGAAAATTTCTACACAACTGGGTTATTTTTGAAAATAGTCTGAAGTCCTTGGAAGTGCATTATCCATCCTCTTAGTAATTCACTGCATAAAATTGGACTTGAATGGTCTATTCTAAATATCACAGCAAAAATGTGGTTCATTTTTGCCTGTGTGTAATCACACTTGTGGAACAGGAGAGAAAGAATACTTTCTATACAATTGCCATGTTGTTTTAATGATACTGATTGAATCTTTTATAATGGAGTCTTGCAAAGAAAGATTATGGTCTTTTATTTTTTTTTTTATATTAGGTTAAAAGAAAGAGGCTTACTACTTGAAATTTGACAGGTCTCTCTTGACATTTGGCCTGAAATGTTTGCAAGATATTTCATATCCTCAGAGCAGAAATGAATATGAGTGGGTTGAAAATGTATGCTTACATAATTAAATAATGAAGATTCTTTGGCATTATATAAGATATGAATGCAGGGAAGCTTGTCACCATTGCCCTAGCAAGGTTTCTCTTGTATACTGGAGTAAATTTCATACCTGTCATTTGTTAAATATATTTTACATTTATGTCTTGGAGGTCAGCTTTTGATACTTGTGTATTGCTAAAGGTTGAGTTACAGATTGCATGAAGCTCTTATACTCTGTTTCATATTAGCACTTTTTGTTTGGGCTCACGTAACTAAGTTTTGTACCATTAGTTTTCTGTGTGTGGTGGGTAGTTTGTTGTTTTTTGGTTTGTTTGTTTGGGTTTTGTTTTGAAAGTAAAAATCTGATGATCATTAATTAAACCTGGTTTGGTTTCTAACTTTAATAAGTTTAATAAATTGTTGCAGTATTTGTAAGAGGAAACAATATCCCAGCTACCTCATTATCTTATTAAACATGTTTTATCTCTGTGTACATAAAGACTACATCTTACTCTGCTAAAACACTTGATGTTTTGGGGAATTTAATGTAAACCAGTCTTTATATGGTAACTGTGTAAATATATATGTAAATATAGTCTTCATTCCTTTGACAAGACTAATCTTTGCATTTGTGGCTTTAGCAGACCTCTTTTGGATGCCAAGATTTCATTACTGAGGGAGCAATCAAAAATTTAGAGTAGAATTGATAAATCAGGAACCCTGGAAATAACACTTGATCTGAAGAGTCAGAATATATTTTTTTAATAAAAACTTTTAAGTATAAAGAAGAAAGCACTAGCAGCCCATAAATATATTCATTCAACTCCAGACATTTTGTGCTGTCGATACATGAGCTGTTACACTTTATAATACACTCATCTACGAATAGAAGCTGTATCGTGATTGTTGAATTCAGGCAGTTTATTCAAAAGACTTTTATTGTTCAAACTAAGCTGAAAATGATCTGTAGGCTAAAGCTGTGACCTACTTCTGGATTTCCATGCTTTGGAAAGCATTATATTGCCAAATCTGTGCACGTGTGTGTCTTTGTTTAACTCTCTTTCCTTCTCTTTGAAGATTGAGGACTAACAAATTATTTTTAGGTTAATAGTTACATATCGGTGTGCAAAATTTTCTGTTCAATGTTAAATTTTGGGGTTTTATTTTTGTGGGAAGACAATTTTTCACCCAGTGTAATGCATTGAGAGGTCAGCCTATGTAACTCATGTTGGCTCTGAAGTAACTATTATGCACGTTTGTAACATCAGCTTGCTATGTACGTCCGGAGAATTGACTAATCTGTAATGATAGATATTTGAGTTTTGTAAGCACAACAATGTTCACATCTCTTTATCATGAACAGTCAAGTCTCTGTAAATGAGCAAATTTATTGTTAAAATGTACAAATGCATATTTTTAAAATTAGAATGAAGAATTGCAGATAAGCAGTTACCTTTTTCCTTTTGTTTAACTTTTAAATTGGTGAAATATGGGGCCATGCTACTTTTATTAGTATTTTGATCCTACATGGAGCTTGATTTTTGTGGCTTTGAACTTCCTGGTTAAGAGGTCACAGAATTGACAAACATTTATTTACAAGAAGAATCCCTAATATAAAAAAATATTTTCCGAGAAGATACCTTCACTTTTCCCTATAACATATGAAAAGGTGAAGACTTCAGTTTATAAAGTAATAGAAGGGTGTTACATTTGTTATTTAAAACAGACAAATCTCCTCACCCCCAACCCTGTGACATAAAACAAAGCTGAAGGAGCTACTCTTTTCTGTGTGAAAATTGGGTGTGGTAGCATGGCATTATGTGCCAAAGGAGTATATCTAGAAGGCAGATTGGTTGATGTATGAGCGAGGGGAATTTTTTTTTATTGTTTGGGTTTTTATTCCTAACAAGCAGCATAATATTCAGGCACACCCTTAGTTTTTTTTGCTTGGTATGGCTCTAACTTTTGCTTGAGGTACAAGAAGGTAACCCTAAAATGACTCATTTTTCTAAGCATGGAATTTTTTTCTTGAGACAGCAGAAGTGTGGAATAAGATATAATACATAGAAAATGGTTTTTGTTTTGTCTGTTTTTTTGTAAATATTAAGTATATGCACCACAATAAGTGCTTAGCTGTCTTTCATGTGAGAAATATTCTAAGGCTATATTGTATCACAGTTATGTTAAAAAATTATATTTGGAGACTGAAGCAAAGACCAATTTCATAACCTGTGCCACCATCTGTTAAATACACCAGAAGCTTATTTTTTTTCTAGATTGGTTTAGCCAGCTGTCCATTTTGCACTGTTGCCTGGATGGAGGCGTGCATTTAAGAATAACACAGTAGGCTTTCTGTGAGCTGACAAAAAAGCTTTTTTATTTTCATCTCAGACTCCTTTAGCTTGTCTGACACTTCCTTATATTTAGTCTCTGGCTGAGGAGTGTATTTGAAACCTTTCTCCTGTTGCACTCCTCTAGTCTGTGCTTTCGTCTTCCCCCACTTAGCTGTGGAGCTGCTCCTTAGGACAGGACATGTGCCTTCTCACCAAGCCCTTTGTGAGGCATGTGGATGTATTTGCTAGCAGCAACCTAAAGCCCGTTCTAATCCTATTGACATCTAACCCAAGTGGCATTTAGTTAATCTGTCTGGCACTCTCTTTATCTGACGCTCTGAGATGATACTGCTTTTTGTAACTTTATTTTCTTTTAGAGGAGTGTTTCAGGATGATAATACAGACCAATAGAGCTGTCTGAAATTTTTCCCTTTTTAAATGTTGCCTGAATTTTTTCCCTTTTTAAATGTTGTCATTATAAATAAGACAAATTGAATAATAGTGAATGGTGTCAGGGTGACCTGGCAGATTTTAGTATTCTGTTGTTGCTATGCTTAGCTATAATTTACATAAGGGCTGATGAAACAACGAAAAAAAAATATGGATATTTTCCAAAGTCTGGAAATAAAGTAGTTGCAGGTCTGTTATTCTATTCTGTTGGTCAATTTGCAGCAAAATAACCTGTATTGAGAAAAAAAAATGCAGAAAATAAAGTTAGAAACAGGCCCTTTGCTGACTCTAATTTAGAGCTGACTTTAGCTGTAGTTTTAAAAACTCATTTTCTGGCTTCCACAGGAGTTTTGCTTTTTTTAAATTGCAAAATAATGCCCAAGTAAAATCTAGCAGAAGTCAGTTGAAGAAGCTACCTCAGGCAATGCACTGTAAGCTCTGATTTGGATTTCCATGCAATACATTGCGTGCTGCATCTGGGCACTCACACCTAGAGTGGTAAAGCTCCTTTCGTTAGCTCACTCCATTCTGTCAGGCTGAGACTGTTGGGTCGTGAGAGGCTTTGGCTTCACTTCATGTGGAAATCCTTGTTTGTTTATTCTTCATCACAGAGTTAGCTAAAGGTGTCTACACCACTTAAAAGCATGAAACCTCTGAATGCAATATTGTGTATGAATACCCCAGTATATTCCCATCCTCTCCTGCTTAATTTTCTGCTGTTCTCTGAACAGCAGCACTCTGTTTTAGTGCAGCCTGATGGAGTAGCATTTTTCTCTGGCGTGTAGCTACGCCTGGGAAATGGGAACAAGAATTTGTAGCTATTGTATGGAGAACATCTGTGCTACTAATCAAGCTATGGTATCAAAATTTTTCAAATGCTTGCTTTCCTTATATGCATGTGTCAGTTGGATAAATGGAACTTTAGAATTAATTCCATCCAGTTTCTGCTGTTTGTATATGCTTTTCTGTGGCTTAACTTTATTGGCCCAGCTCATCAGAGGCTTATTCTAGGGAGATCAAGGACCTCAACTCTATGCTTTTAAAATCTCCTTTGCTCCAGCCCTTGTCTTTAAAACTAGTGTATATAAGGTGATTGCCAGACAGTCCATTTATTTGTGCTCCTAGCAAATGGAGAGCCAAAAGAAGCTCTCAAATGCCTTCATTGAAATGTTTTGATGAACCAGTGGACAAAATTGTGCTATAAGCTCTGTTTTGGCAATTCAGTTTCTCCCTATATTTTCCCGTCTAGGTGTTATGTCTATACATGACTAGACATGTAACAACTTTCTCTTCACTGACCATCTTTCCATCTTGTCCTTATAGTAGGATTTAGTTAGTGATCATGCAGCTGAAAGGAATTGGCTGCTGAGTGATTTGATGGAAGACTAATCTACCAGAAATTCCCCCCAAAGCTTTTCCATATGTACAGCTTAAAAACACTCATCACTAGATCTGACACCAGCAAAAGGGAGAAAGTGGAAGCATCCCTTTCATTGATACCCTGCATTCACACAAGTTCAGATGTAACAAAGTGTACTGTCTTCATGAAAAGACAAGTTAGCTGAATGTTAGAGGTCCAAGTGTGTTTACATTGATGTGACCATCAGTGTACTGAGACAGTACCAATCTCCATGAAGAATTGTAACCATGAATGAAGCTTAAAGATCAGCTGCTTGTCAGGCAAAACAGAAGGACTCTTAATTTTTGTTTGTTCATTTTGTGAATTGAACATTAACAAAGACACACAAATACCTAATCACTCTTTGTTTTAAACAGCTGTTGCTGTTGTAAACTTCAGGTGGAACTGAATAACCAAGAAGATAATTAAAGAAATACACTTTTAATAACTTTTTGATGCAATATTTACCCCTTTCTCACATTCCTGGTGCCATATTTATCAGACATTAATCTCCTTACTGGTGCTGCTTTTTGTGTATGGGGAAATAAATCAGAGGAACAGTGGGAAATCTGCAGCAATAAAAATCTTTTGGCCTGGCAGAGGACATGAGTTTTAATAAAGATATAATGTGCATGTGTGTGGGAGGCATTGGAGGTATTCACCTATTCCTGTTAAATGTTGTTGGTTTGTGATTGTTTTGTTTTGGTGTTTTTTGGTGGTTTTAATTTTGTTTAGCCCTTCTGCTATCAGTTGTAGTAATGAGATAATAGTATAAATTGTTAAGGTAGAAAAATTACTTTTTTTTTTTCTTTTTAACTCTTGGAGTCTCATAGAAAATTTGTGTTGGAGGTTGTTATACAGGGATAGAGTTTTATAACTTTAATAAATTATTTTTCCAGAACATATTTGTTGGGCTTAAACCTCTTGGTGGGGCTGCTGGATATGGTCTTTGAAGCTTTATTTAGTACAGCAGTGCCTTGATATATGGAATGTGCTTAATACAAATGATATTCAAAAGTAAGAAATTCATGGGTTTAGATCATGGAGTCTTAAGGTTAGAAGAGATCTCTGATGGTTGTGTAGCCCAAAGCAGAGGTAGCTATGATGGTGGCTCAAAGCAGGGCTAACATCAAATTTAGATCACGTTGCCCAGGCCTTGTCCAGCTGGGTTCTGACTTTGTCCAAAGATGCTGATTTTGCCGCTTGAGCAGAGCTTTCTGTGCCAGAGTTTAAACTACTTCACTGGGAGGGTTTGTCTGCATGTGCACTGTGAATTTCCCTTGCTGCAGCAAGTAAGTATTTGATTTGAAATCTGTAGCAGATTGGGAGTTTGCCTGTGCATAAGAGTCTGAAGAGAAAAACCTGTGAAGGTTTTTTTTTAAAAGAGCCTATCATTTTGCATTTGTAATTTCTCTTCACTAGGTTATTTACCACATTCATAGATGGGATGGTTGTGATTGTATAGATTTTATTGAAAAATAGGTTTAGATGAAATACCAAAATCACTTGTCCATCTCAGTTATTTAGATGAGGGTAGGAAAGAGAAAGGAAACTTATTTTGGGGGTTGAGTGACTTTAAAATAGCAAGACACTTATCTTAGAAATAGATAGCTAAATAGGAACAAAGAAAAGAATTCTCCCCAAATGTCTAACAGGCCCTTGTACGTGTGGAGCGTTGGAGAGGAACAGTTGATAAGATTTTTGTAAGCAAAATCAATAAATGAGGAAAAGCTTAGACTCCTTTTGTTGTTCATAACAGGAAAGAATACTTAAAAAACAAATGTGTGCACAGTGCTATATTCTACCTTCCAACTTCTGGGGTCATAAGTTAACCTTTTGTTTCTTGCATGTATAGTAACCCATGTTTTGTTCACTCATATGCTCTAATATGTTGGGATATTTTTATCTTTATTTTAAGCATTCAGGGTACCGAAAGAAACAAAGAGAAAAAAGGGGGAGGGTGAGAGAAATAAAAATGTCTGTCTTAATCTGAATGCTGTCAGTGATACTTGAAGAGGTGGAAAAGTGCAAATTGTATTTAAGTTGTTCTCTAAATGCTCCACTGTGTGCGTTTCATAAATTTTTGAAAACAGATATTGCAAGAGAGGATGTCATCTCTGAAATGCGCATCCTGGTGGGATTTGGTACTAACTGCTGGAAAAGCAGATGATCTTCTGGAACAGAGTTTTGCTCTTTCCTTTTAGGAAAGATGGCATCAGTTGGTGATCTTCTCTCTGGCTGGGCAAACACTTGATGTGTGCTTCACTGTGGGTGCTTCACTGTGGATGCTCCACTTGCATCTCCTGGTTGTCACTATACCTTGCTAGTTGTATATCACAAAGACTCTTTTATTTGAATATTGTTCCCTTGGCTTTATTTACGAAAACCTGTTCAGTTTTCTGACATGATAAAACACAACTAACATTCCTAATTTAATCCTGCAAGGCCATTTGGACCTATGCTCCTCCCATATGGATAGTGTCACATCAAATGTACGATACTTCCGTCTGCATATTATTGAGCAGTGTCATCCTCACAACAGGTTGTGAAATTGCCAGGTAGTATTCTATTTGAGATGATGTGACAATATTTTAGATAATGTTCTTCACTTTATGAGTGATTTTATCTCATTCTAGTACCGAGTGTAAGAAGGCAATGAGTCACTGAAGAGAAGTGTATTTATAGTAGTTACATATCAAGGGTATGTGAGGGACTGCTTATACCTGGTAAGTATTTTGATCCTTTCAGATTTACAGGAAATAAAGAAAGAAATAAATCAGTGCCTGTCACTCAAAGGGAGAATTTCAGTACTGGAAATTAAATTATGACATAAGCAAACACCCAAACCATCTATAAAGCTTTGTAAGCTCAGTAAAGGGTTGGCTTAATATTCTAGCAAAGTGAAGCTTTAGAAGATCTTAATTTTAATGAAAATGATCCAATGGGGTTTTTTCTCTCTTTACTTTTCATAGCTTGTAGTCAAAGTTTATGCTGCTTTAATGAATTTAAAATATGACCTTTCCATAATGTTAGTAGTTACAGGAAGAAATAATAAAAAAGCACAAAAAACCCTTTCAAATCCCAATTGACTTTTTGAACAGATATTTATTCCCTGCAATATGTTTGTCTTTCTAAACAGATCCAAAGATTGGTTTATTACATTTACATTTATTCTCAGTGCCAAGAGATAATTATAAATAAAATGAGAATACTTTTTAAGTAGGTTTATATACCAACAGTTGAAAACATTCTGATAAGACATGCCTTTTTTTTCCCTGGACTTTTGCCTGGCCTAAAAGTCCTAAAATCCCTGGTCTGGTTGTGGGAAAAGCTGTGTTAATTCAGGTATTATGTAGACAAACATATGGTAGGAGAAGAAACAGAGGGATTTTTTAAAATTTTATCTTATTTTTTAATTAGGTAATGGTGGAGATACCGTAGACTACAGCATCCTACAGTGCCAGCTGGAAACTGTGCTGTGTTCTTTGCCAAACTGCTGAAGCTTCCCTTTTCTGAGCTTTCTTCATCAGGGCTTTTAACCAGTTCTAGTTCCCCTAAGCACAGGGATAGTCCATCTTGAAAACAGGGAAATGAGTAGATGAGCCAGGAGTCTGGCGTGGTTAAACAGGGAACTCATGGCTGGATCATTAAGCTTAAGAGGAAATGCTTAATGGTTGGTTTCCTACCTTCAGGCTTGTTACGAGCAGACCTGCAGGGGTCTGTTGTAGGACCTAGTATGTTTAATAACTTTATCAGTGACCTGGAAGAGAAGGCAGACTCATTAAGCTTGTGAACACCAAACTGCAGGTGCAGTTGACCTGCCTGGGGTCTGGGCTACTGTTGAGAGGGCCCTAAGCAGGTGCAGGGTAGGGAAGAGACCAGCAGGAACCTCATAAAATTCAGCAAGAACAAATTGCCTTGCACTTAGGGTAGGGTGACCTCTAGAAGTGATGCACGACTGGCTGGGGAGCGCAGTGGGTCAGATGTGAACTGCCAGTGTGTCTTGACAGGAGTGAAGGTTATCAGTGTCCTGGGTGATATCAGGGAATTGAGGGAAGTGATTGTTCCCCTTAATTTGGCACTCAGTACACTGCATCAGGAATTCAGTGTCCAGCTTTGGCTGTTTTTTCCTGTACTGCACTGGAAGAAGAAATGCAATGACCAGCTGTGGCATGTTCAGCACAGGCCACTGAAATGGTCTGGGCTGGAGAAGTTCTGTGAGCAGAGGCTGAGGGAATGGGCCTTCTTCAGCCTGGAGGAGACCTGGCTTTGGGGAGACCTAGTACCAGCCTCCTAGGTCTTACAAGGAGGTTATCTAACAGATGAAACCAGGCTCTTTACTGAAGTAAAAATAAGATAGCAAGATATCATTGTTGATATCAACAATGCAAATACATAGCTATTTGATTTACATTAAGATTCAATCTAGAAGACCTTTCACTTGTATCCAGATGGTTTGCCATATTTTATTTCTGAAAATCCACCTTGACAGTGATGCTTTTTGTGTTGTATTCCATATGTAGCTGCTTTTTCTAGAACCTCTTTTAAATGATTCATTTTTTTAATTTTTAAATCCCTGGCTTTTGAAAGACTATGAATATATTTAATCTCTCCCTTGAAACATCTTAATTTATACTTCAGAGAATATCTTCCCCTGAGCTTGTACTGTTTTGCTTTCTTGAAGATGGAATTGCAGTTTTATTTTATCAGGTGTTATTTTCAATTGGTTTTGTAAAGCTACTAACAACTTATGGTTAAAGACTTCTTGTTCTTTCTGTGCTCACTCTAATGACTATAAATCTTTGAGGGAAACTTCACCTGTGTCATCTGTGTCCAACATTCATTAAATAACACACTTGTTGCTAATATCTAAATTAAATAAATGTATATATTTCACTATTAGTTGTAGGTTTGGGGACCAGGCATGTCAATAAATTGCAGCTTTGGGGTGATAATGGATTTGAGGTAGGGGATTCTATCACATTATTTTGTCTTGGGTTTTTGTAGTGGTGTGGTGTGTTTTTTTGTTTTGTTTTTGTTTGTTTGTTTTTGTTTGTTTGTTTTTTGTTTGTTTTGTTCTGGTTTGGGTTTTTTGTGTGTGTGTATGTGTGGTGTTTTGCTTTGCTTTGCTTTTCCTTTGTTTCTGCAGGATCTTCATTACATCCTCTTTAGGTACCTCCAACTCTTTTACTCTAAGCTTTCTTGTAGAGATTTTGCAACACTGTCCTTGTTACTTTGCACAGTTGCTTTTGTGCACCTGTCTCTACTCCTCTCTCCCTGCTGTGTCTTTACCAAACATTTCCTTGTTCAGGGACGAAAACATCTGCTGCCAGGTTTGTATGAAAACCTCTAGTCCAGGCTTGTCTCCCTCCCTCTGTCCCTCTGACACATCTTTGATTAGTTAAGCAGGACTGGGCTTAAAGCCATCTGCTTTCCTCCTGTTCTGGTTATGTGGGCAGTATCAGCTTGCTCATCATCACTTGGGCCTATAACCTAGGTGCTGTTTTTGAAGGGTGTGATTGAAAGACTTTAATGAGATCTTTATGTAAATCTTTCATATTCTTGTTGCATAGCAAGTCTAAGTAATATATTCTCTTTACTTCTCCTTATAGCTAGAACTCTCCAGGATTTCTTCATTTTGTCTCTTTTTTTTTTTTTTTTTTTTCTGTTACTGCAGCATTCTTTTCTCTGACCCCTTTTATATGCTTCCAGAATGATCTGCAAAGATATTAACGTAATGTTTGCATTCTTAATGTATCCATTCACTATCTCTTTCTTCCCTAGTTCATGAAAAATAGATTGCTTATCTTTGTATCATACTCTTCTGTTTTCTTCTGGGTTGTTTGGCAATAGTTACTGCTCCTGCACATGCACTTTAATGATCCAGTGAGTACACCTTGACCTTTACCCCATGCTACCCATTCTGTTCAAAACCAATACTGCATATGTCTAGTGCAAAATGAACATTTTCCTTTTTTTCTCCTGAATTTCTTGTGCACGTTTCCACAAGAGTTTTGAAAATGTATGGGTGATGTTCTAAGACCACTGACCACAATAGTCAGTAGTGCTGTCTTTGTGGTTTGTCTGTAGGGTTTTTGTATTTTCTTGCCAACCTTGACTTATAAGGCATGCTTTCTTTAGTCTGACTGCAGTTAAGTGTATTAGATTTGATTTCTGGACAATATCATGATACAGAAAAGTAAGGAAAAGGTGGACAGTGTTGGCCAGTGTTTTCAAGGGGTAGTGGGGAATAATATTCAATGCAATATGAAGATTGCAAGGTGTGCCTGAATAACAAAGGTCCTGGTCAGCAGATACAGCAGTCAGAAGAATGGGACAGAAGTAGTAGGTACGAGTAGGACAATATGTTTGATGGTCAATTATAGGCATACTTTGGATTGTGCTGAGACTGAGCTACTTGCTATATGTAGGAGATTAAACTGAGGGGAAAGTGGTTTGATGTATGAGGTTAGATAACTGTCTGAATGCCAAGGAGTTACCTTGGACTGGGTGCTGGTAAATGGGAAACACTGGTGCAAGGGACAAAAGTTAGCAAAGTAGATAAGAAAATTGATAGGAAGTTGTAAGAGACAAGGAAGGCACAGAGCACACAGGATCACAGTAGTTCAGAGTAGACTAGGGATTAAACAGAGTGGTTTATTGCAGTTCTTATTCACCTTCTGGAAATAAATTGGATTTTGGCTTCTTGACAAGTCTTGGCCAAACAGGAAGGGTGATGTAATATGCGTTTTCTAGTGATTTGTGCTGCATTTTTCCCGAGGAGCAAGAACGTACCCACCTAGAAAAAGTAAAATTAATTATATAGTATGAATCATGACAGAACCTGAATATGATACATAATGTTCATATAAAGACTTCCTCAGTGTTGTATACTTACCTGTGTTGCTGTGGATGCTCAATTTCTTCAGTTGTATTTACTTATTTATGTAGTTGCATCTAATTCATTGTGGATTGAAGTAGGAAATAAACCTTAGCTATGGACAGTAATATTGGCCAATGAACTAATTACCAGAAAGCTATCAACTAAAATGACATCCGCAAAGCATGACTTGTTGCGAAGCTTCCCCTTAAGATGTAACCCTTTCAGGAAGGAGTAAATGGTCTGTTCTGATATGGTTTCCAAGCTAACTGTAAACAGATTAGTTTTCTTCTCTTGAGTTAGAAGGTAGCTATGTGTAGCTCATCAGTTAATGTTGATCATATGTTACATTGCTCAAGCCTTACAACTGGACTTGTCAATTTATTTCCCTTTGCCTTGACACAGTTGTTTCAAACTTTTAATTAAAAAAATACTTTTAACAAATACATGGAAGTGCTTCTCTTTTTTTCCTTGCCCCTTCACTTCTCTCAGAAGTGGTCATTTCATTCTGGTCGTCTTTTTGGACAGACAGAGCAAGCCCTGTCTTAAAGTGAGAACCAGTATAGGACAAATCTCAACCTCACAGGTGAGTGTTTTAGAATATGAATTGTGATCAGTGGCAGAAGGGTTCAGTAGAAAACCTTGGTCAGTGGTAACCAGCACTTTCCTTTTAACACTTTATGCATTACTAAAGCAGGGAATGTGGGTCTGTCTTTCTCTTAAAATATTTTTCTGGACAAGTATGAGGTGGATGTACAATGGCAGTTTAATACATCAAAATGTAATCCTATGGTTACAAGAGCAATTAAAGTAATTGTGACTGTTTAAAAACAAAAAGAACTCTTCTAACCCTTTAATAGATTGGATCTTTTTTATATATTATAAAAGCTATTATTTATTTATAGTTCACTAATGCTTTTTTGGAAAGGGGAGCAATCAGTGTTATTTCAAGAAATTAATTTTTCCCGTGTTTTGTTCTTGCTTTCATACTTGAACCTGTGCAAAGAGGAAAATGTTTTGATTAGTAATACAGTTTCTATGCTAGAGCATACTTTGTTTATAAAAAAAAACAACAAACCCCAACAAAACAACAAACAAAAACCAAACCAGAAGAAGCCAGCTTAAAAATATATCAATTTTTTAAGTACCATTGGAATGACTGAAAGTTGTTCTCCTTACTAAGGACTCTTGCTCAGAAGTTGTAAGGTCTTTGGCTGTTCCTCAATGCAGAGTGCTTATTATGGTTCTGGTTTGGTTAAGTGCTTAACATCTGTTCAAGGAAAATGTGTTAATTTTTGGAAGCTGATGGCTCAGTAGTTTTCGTCTCTGCAGTGAACCACTGCCTGTGGAAGATACTGGTGAAAAATGTTTGTTTTTTTTTCTTAACCACAAACTAAGAGTAGATCCAGAGGAATAATTTTACACCTGTTTCCAGGGACAACACGGCTAACTATTCAGAGTGTGCACAGGTACAGCACACCTTTCAAACTGGAAATGGAAGGCTTTCTTAGGTGGAGGTTTAGGCCTTTGGCCAGTTGTCATGAACTTACGCTTCCAACTGTTAATGTTGCTGCTTTGTTTATAGGATAGGGCTTTCCCCCTCCCCTCCCTATGTATTTCTTAGTGGTTTTATCTACACTGGTTTCTGTGCAGGGGAAAAACCCTTGTGACAGCATATGTGGATTTTTGGAGAGGCAGAAGGGGATGGAAGGGACTCCATTTAGCAGCTTGTCATCATTAATATTTGTCATAGGTTTTCTTTTTAATGCTTTCCTAGGAAGCAGTAAAAACTCCTTAGGAAAATCTGTTTGGCTTCAGCTTGTTGTTACAAGGCAGCAGAAGTGGCAGCCTGGGGAGCTGCAAGTCAAACTTTCAGGTTCCCCCCAAGCACAGAAGTGATGCAGAGGCCTCTCTTGTAATCTTTTCCCATTGAATCAGCATTAGCTGGCAACTCAGCATCCATTCAAAGAACAGCATATTTGATTGAGAGAAAGGGGGGGAAGAATTGCTATGGCTTTGTCTCTTGTGGTTTGCAATGTCACTTGTACTTCCTCCTTTGATGAAACAAACAGTATAATAACAAGGGGGTATTAATTACCATCGTATATTCCTTTGGAAGGTTTAGAAGTCGTTAACTGAGGAGTGTCTGTAAATGTAGCTAGTGAAGCAGAGAAGTAGGATGAAATGCTCTTTTGATTTTTATTCTTTTTCTCCTCTACTCTTTTAGTTTACCACAAGTACCGTCCCTCCGTGCAAGTGCTGTTACCAAACCACAAAAGAAATAATTAGTAGGCAAGAAACATTTGGGTTTGTGTTGCAATTTGCAGAGTTCTGAAGAAACGTTTTCTCTGTACGTGCGTGTGTTTTGTGGTAATAATTATCAGTATTTAAGGAACGATCAAAGCTGCGTTCTTTCAAACCTCCCTGTGCAACTTAGACTTAGCGCAGTTGTATTTGACTTCAGCTTTATCTATACATGGAAATTTGAGAATTATGTTCACTATTAAACATTAACTTAAAACGTACTGTGTTGTGAGTAGCTACGAATGGTTCTTAGCACTTCAAATTCAAGGGGAAACATGCAATTTGGGTTTTTGCAAGGGTAAAAATGCTGGTTTGGGGGTAAAAGGAAACTTTTTCTTCATTAAATGCCATCTTTCAAAACAGACCAAATGTGAGTGGGTCACATGCTGCATTACTACTTTTTTGCACATGATAAATATGCTTAATCCTTCATTTGAGGTAAGAAAAAGGATGGGAAAGTGCTATACGAGTTGATATCTATAATCTCAGCTATCTTTGGACAGCGAGACAGATGACTCCTAAATTTTAAAGAGCATAGAGCTTGTGTGAGCTAAATATTGAGGAGAATTTACTAGTTTGTTTTAATGAGGCCGAAGTCATAATTTAAGAAGAATCATTGTTAAAATGATTGTCATGACTTATGTCAAACAGAGCTGTTAATTTTCCAGAGGCAAAGCCAGTCTCTGAAGGCAGGAAAACATCCTTCAATTATGGCACTGTGGAACTGAGACTGCCCATTAAGATTTTACTCCTTTCTCTGAGGTACCTAGAATGGGATTGTGTCAAAATGAGACTCCAGCTCTGATGGTGTCCTTGGCTTAGCATAGGCACTGCTCAGCAACAACTGAAACATCCGTGTGTTATCAGCATTATTCTCATCCTAAATCCCAAGCACAGTACCAGCTGCTAGGAAGAAAACTTATTCAAGCTGAAACCAGAACAATTAGATGCTTGGATTGATCTTTGATGGTATTTTTTACCTCTTTGCTTTAATCACAAGAGGCAAGAAAAGTTCTAAATAACTTTTTATTCCTGCCCCCCTCTCCTCCCAATTTTGTTGCTTTATAACTTTACTCCTATGCTATAAAATGACAAAGTACTCTTTTTATCTTGTTTTACCTTAATTTTAAATTCTGCATTAGATGTAGCAAAATTGAAAATTTGGGAAATAGGGTGGATTTAGTTGGGTTGACTTTGAGATTCTTACTCTGTAATTTAATGTAATAATAACTGATTCCACAGGGCAGGTTTGCTGTGCATTGAAGGACACTGTGTGGAGATCCATCTGCAAGTTAGTATTCTCCAGCAGTAATTTTTATACCAAGAAGTAATACCATAATTAATAATGGTGGAAGTGTTTGCTGGTGTATGGATTTTTCTTTATTTAGCAGAGGCTTTAATGAGGAAAGATGGAGGTAGCATTTGCAAAATGAGCTGTAAAGGATGTATCTCAGAAGTTTAAACTTGTGATCTGACAAACATTCCAGACTGTAAGATAGGAATACTGTATCAGTTTTCCTTTACCTTTGTGAAAGTTTATTAATATTGTACCTAGACTCACACTATTAATAAAACTGAATTCTACAGGTAACGTATCCTAATTTTTCAGTGGTATTGAATATAAGTTGTTATTCGTTATATTGAGTCAATCTCATTGCATTCCAGTTAAAATACCAGTATTTTTTAAACACCAGTCACTTTTTTACTAATTAATCTTAATTTTTATGTGCACTTGTGTTTGATCTGTTTTGATGATTGTTTGCCTTTCTCTTGCACTGATTTTTATAAAATATCTTTATGTAGCCTCGTTTTTGTTTTGCTATTTAGCATGTTGAAGGTTTTCTGTTATGTTAATCTGTTGCATATCCCAATGTAGTGTATGTAAGTCTTTGTAATGTAACTGATACATTTCTTAAGTAAGGATTTTAGTTTATTATGGCTGGAGTCCCTTCATTACACATCTAAAGGAAGGAAAATGGATCAGCGAGTGTTCATTAGATTATTGTGTGTTCACTGTTCTGGAGTTTGGATCAGTGCAAGACAGTGAGGTCTATGCTGCTTAACACACGCATGCAAGCGATCCTTCCTACCTTGTTTTAAGAACACAATACCAAGGCATTTGAGATTTGACAGTTAGCAGGTAATCACAATAATGGTCTCCTCTTCAGAGAGCAAATAGTACCCTGATGATTTTACTGACGCATTTGGGGAGGAGGGTGAATATGATCTGCTGGTTCAGTATTTGTGCGAAAAGCTAATTAAACTGTTTAATCCTACCTTTGAGGCATGTGTTGGAAAGGTCCAAAATACCATGGGAGTTTTGCTCGCTGTCTGTTATGGTTATCTGTGCTGCAGTTTTTAAAACACAAAACTAATTTTTGCCAGGATAGAATGCAATCATTGATATTCGATTAAAAAATTCAAGACTTTTAGCTCAGAGGTACTTTGGGCAAGCTTTTATTTGGGGCATAGCACATTAGGTATATTTAACTGATACTTCTTTGAAAGGTTTGCAACTTGAGAGACTCGCGCGATTAGAACCTTGGTTTTAGTTATTTTTTAACCACTTGGTCATAAATGTTTGTGGGAGGTTACTTTGTGTGACTTACAGACTTATAGGAGTCTTGTATCATAGCTGATGACCACCAGTTTCATTCCATGCCATGTTCATCACCACTGTTCTTGATTTTCTTCCTTTGGCTGCTTCTCTATTTTTCTTGCTGTGTTCTTTGCAGTTTGGAATGGGGTTGGGGTTGTTTGGTTTTTGGGTTTGTTTTTTTTTTTCTCCTGTTGTGTGTGGGTTTGTTTGTTTTTTTACTTTTTTTCTTTTGTTTGGCTTGTGGGTTTTGTTGTTGTTGTTTGTTTGTTTTTTCCAGGGAGACAGTTTCCAGGTTTTACAAGTTTTTGTAGCCTGTCATCATGTGCCACTAAAAAGAGTTCATTTGGTTGTTCTTCTTTGGGATGCCTTGTTTAGTTGCTTTGTAGTGGTTACAAACCAAAAATATAATAAATAAAAAAAACAACACCCCACCTGTAACACCAAAACCACCACCACCAAAACCAACTCTGTTACACTTATATAGACTAACTCAGAACTGAACTATCCCAAGTTGTATGTACCTGTCAGTTAGCTGACACACTAACAAATGTATTTCTGAGATGATGAGATTGAACTTTCCTGTGATATTTAGATCCTAGACAGTAGCTGGCACAATATACACTAACCCAACTACTCAGATCTTTGATTTATAGTGTAAACACTACACAGTATTCATGCCGTGTATATTTTGATAGGCTGTTTATTATATATTTTTGATAGGCTGTTTATTATAAGTAAAGAGACTTGCTTGTTGAAGTAATCAATGAAATAGTTAGATGCACATGATAATTCATTATGTTCTTAGGAAACTAATTTCTGAATGAGAATGTTAATAGGAAAAGCAGATGATGTCATAGTTGTGTCTGGCACCACTTAGTGTCAGTATCACTACTCGCAGGTTAATGCTGATTGACTCTCAGCTGAATAGTTGCCCAAGCCATGGGTAGCTTAAGACAATAGTTTTCTTGATAGCAATTTTGTGTAACAAATGCACTTTTCTTTCTAAATGTCAGATCCTCCTTTCAGCTTTGTAGAATGATTTGTCTCCTAGACTATTGGGAAGAATGAAATAGTGAGAACTATGTGGATTTTCATTCTCTTCCTACAGAGCAGCTGTATTTTCTTTACTGTTCTGAGTACATGCTAGGTCCTCTGTAAGGAGGAGTTGTAGCTACAATTCTACTACTGTGCTGTAAATGTGACTTAGTAATTAGCTAGAAAAACAGTTGACTGGTAACTAGAAACTTTTGAACTCTATCACTGTTAACATCAGATTGTACGTCCAGAATTGTCATTCAGTCAACATGCACATACATATCATTCCTAAAAAGATTCATATGGATGGATGGATGTAGCATCTCCTGACAGAGAGCTTGCTAAATTCTGTTCTTATATAGTTCTCTCCAAAACCATAGTTTCTTTAACTTTTATCATGTCATGAGATATCTTTCTTACATGTAATGAAAAGCTTGGTTGGTTGTTGTTTTTTTTTCTTTCTTTTAGTAATTATTTCTGTTAAAGGTTTGTAATCATAACTGACATGGACATGTACCCACAACTCTGAGCAGTTGAGTCCCACTAATGAGGAAGACCTTCTGACTTGTTTGTTTTGGGGAGAGAGTATTTGTTGTTTCTTATAAAATCAAAGTAATGCTTCAGTTGAGATAATTACAAAAGTTTAGTAATTGTCTGAGAAATAATTCTCCATTAACTGCAGTTAGTCATAACCAGTGGTGTCAATGAGATTTTTCATAGCCTGGTCAATCATTGATGCTATCTCTCTGGACTGTCATGCCTTTTGCCTTAATGAAAAGAAGGGGTGAGAGGGTCCTTAAAACCCATTCTAGAATTTGTGGTGCTATTAACAAAACACTTCTGGTTTTAAAGCATCTGTTCTGTAAATGAGCTGTAGCCTGAAAGTGTTATATATAGAAAACAAAATAAGCTATCCTAAAAAGCTAACAACCTGAATACATGAGAAACAAAAAGAAGAGAGAAGACAGATCATCTGTGTCTTGGAGAACCCTGAAGATGGTGAATGTGGGGAGTAGTATGTGCTAGTTTATTGACCACCTGCTAAAAATATGAGGCAAGTTTAGGATTTGGAATATAACTTATTCTAAAATGATTTTATTATAGTAAAAGTCACAATCTATGAGGGGAAAAACCTCATTAAATGGTTTGTTCTCTTGTTGTCTTTGTATGTAGATTCAAACAAATTAGTTCAGGGAAGTAATCCTCATTCCTTTTTGTTTTAAAGGGAAGAATCATAGATACTTTGGGGAGCTTTCAATAACATACCTCCATAGTCGTCCATACCTAGTGTTTTATAAACTATAATTAAGATGCAAGCTAGAACACGTTGCCCCAGATTCACAGAAGCCAACCGTACTCACCCCTTTGATACAGAGCAGATGGTTTCTTATACTGTAGTTGTTGATGCCGTAAGAACTGAGAGCCATAACTGGTGTTGCTTATAATGGCTATTGAGTAAAAGACTGTAATGCCTTCAAGAAGGCATCACTATTCTGCCCTCCTGCTAAGGGTTTAGTGAGATCCTAGACCAAGATGATACTTTTGCATAAAAGATGCCTGAATATCAATTGGATCTTCAATTTGTGCTTTTTATATTTGTATGTAGACAGATTTTTCTGGAGGGTTGGAATGAAGCATTTTTATGTAACTTGATGCTTTTTTGTGTAGACTCTGGACATACAAGATGAATGGAGAAAGGAAAAATATATTTAATGTGTTCTCTTTAAAAAGCTTTTCTTGTTCTTTTCTTAATCTCACTAAAATCTGATTTTCCTTGTGGAGAGCTCGTGTTGTGGATGAAGAAGGTTAAGGTATCTTGCCGGGCTGATGCAGGCTATTTTGGAAGCTCTTTACTACTGCGGTGGCAAGTACTTCAGGAACTAGATCATACAAGGATGTTGAGCAGTAAGCTAACAACTGGTAAATTGTATGTTTTGGACTCTGTAACAATACCAGAGAATGAAGAGGCCAAAATGAAAGGACAGCTTTAACTGTTTTAGTCATTAGTAGACAGTCCAGATGTGCTAGTGCTCTTCATGATGGAAATAGGATAAGAATTGCTCTCAGACTGCCAGCTGGTTGGGAGAACACAAGCACTTGTCTGGCTTGCAGTAACAGAAAGGTAGGGAAGCTACGCTTTTTAGTATTCCACAGTGGATGCTGAGCCCAATAAATAACCTGATCAGACCTTAGTTGTGATACCACTCCATTAACTTCAGTCCGTTGACTTCAGCAGGCTGAGCTTGCGGTTGAATTAGTGCCATAATTTGTAAATAGAATAAAACCATGTCAGCTTTCAATAAACATGCCTGGCATTTTTGTTGAACATTAAGGGTATCGCATTGAGGAAATTAAAAATGGAAGGTAAAAAGTGTTGATTATTCTGTTCTGAGAAGTACAGTCATAAGTCAAGGTCAAACTGTTTGCTCTTCTGCTGTATTCTGAATAAACTGGCATCTGTATCACAATCTTTGATCTCTTACCATATAATTCAGTGTTTTTTCTGGGCTATTTTAGGAGGAAAATAATTAGAAGAGGTTATGTTTTCATTCATATCCAAGTTGCTTGCTTTCACTAGAGTAAATGAGATCTATGGCCATTGAAACATCCATTTTGATTGGAATTTGAGCGGTCTTTTGCATTAGAGACAAAAATATATATAGTGTCCTGTCTCTTGCCTTTAATTATCACAGCTCGGTGATTGAGAGAGTGCTTTAGAATGGCAAAACTTTGGCTGACTGCCACAATACCCAGTAAGCCCAGAGAAGCTAGGAATCAGTAGCTAACAATAAAAATGTAGTTTCATGGTATTTCCACACAAGTGAACTGAAATGCTTCTCACAGTCAAGGTGCAACTCCTTGCTTCTTTCACGTTTTAAAGGATATTTAACAATTTTTCCATCATCTTTTTGACATTTTGTCTCGAGGCTTGAAAAAATTAATACTTTCTTGCTGACCAAGATACAGGTATGAGATAAAGGACCTGTCATCAGAGTCCTGAAGAACCTTTGGGATTTTTTTTTTTAATTCAAACAATGTTCTTTATAATAGCTTAGAGTTGATAGGAGGGGACTTTCAGTGTACCATGTCACTCTTTATTTGCCCTTAGGGAGTGACGTTTTTTCCCTAGGATTTTTCAAGCTGTGTCTAGTTTAAATGGCAAATAGTATTTATATTAGCTCTAATCCTCTACTTAATTGCAGTGTGGTTTTTGTACTGCACACTAAACTGAATTAAAACCACATAATGCAACAGTTATTGCGAGAGAAAATAGAATAGGAGACAAAATTGGATTCAGGAGGTTGTTTCCTTGCCCTTCCATTATTTCTCTTCCCCTGCAAATCGGGCTATTTTGGTACTTGGTTGTCACTGTCCCTTTTTTGGGGGGCCTGAGGAGTAGCACACTTTAAAAATAGACTTTGTGTTGGAGATGAATTTGATTCTGAGAAGTCTCATCTTATGAATCCTTATGGTCTCCTAAGGAGATGAGGGGTGGACCTTTCATTTTCAAGAAAGTGGGGTGGTTTATTGTTTGTTTCTTTTTTCCTTGCGAAATAAATGCATTTTTTACCTTATTTAAAGATTTTTTTTTTTTCCAAATTAATTTTATAGATTGGCTACTTTTGTCTTTTTTATAAGAATTGAAAAATTGATATATGCACTAACTTTGAAGTGATTCTTAATTGCTGTTCATTGTAGAAAAGTGGGAGCAAAGCGAGGAGTAGTTGGGCTTTAGCAACAAAGATAAACTCAGGAATGCAGATGTTTATTATGTTTAAATCATTTAAAATAAGAAAGCATTTTTTAAAAATCTCTTGAAAGAAACCCAAACAAACTCAACTACAAAAAACATAAACCAAACCCCCAAAACTTGTGTCTCCTGAAAATGTGTGTGGAACTAGATGATATCCATGATGATGTAGCTTGCAAATATAATGGTTTTAATAGTCTCCAGTAAATAGCAGCTCCCTTTAAATGTCCATTTTATCCCTGTATTTTAGTGTTTTCTTGTGTTAATATATTTTTTTTTCATCAATGAACATATTTCTGGTCAAATTGAAGCTTATGTTTGTTTTCATGCAGACTCTAACTGAAAAATTACTTTCAGCTTTGTCGGTGGTCTCTCTGACCTATTCTTATTATAACATTCTAATACCTCCCAGTCTAGGTATATTGTACACGGTTTTCATAATTTCCATTATGCAGCAGGAAGCTCCTGTTTCTCCTTATGTTCTCCCATAGTGCACGAAGTATTCAGTATATTCTTCCCTGCTCATCTAATTAGTTTTTCTTTATTCTTTGTCAACATGGAACAGCTGCATCTGAAACTTCTAGGAATGTGAGGTAAATCAAACTAAGCTGCACAAAATTGACTAAAGGGGGGGGGGGGGTGGGGAAATTCATTTGAGATTAAGAAGGGGTGGGTGTTATCTGTCTGGCCCTTGGACCTAGAAAACTGATTCCTTGGAATTGTATTTGCTCCTTTGTTAGCAGCAGTACCATTATTTTTCAAATCTGAGGTATTAAACATTTCACAAAATAAGCATTTACAAACTTGATGATCTTCTATCTCTCTTTTTAAAGATGACAATGAACACCCCCAAGTAATGTTCTAAAATAGTATGTAAATTCTTAATACAATACATTAGAACAAATGCTGAGTTACTTCTAATTGGATTTAATTCTAATATAAGTGCCTAGCGTTAGCATTATTTGTGTTTGTCTAGGGAACTTCTAAGCTTTAGATGTCAACTGATATGAGAGTGAAAATGAGGTGATGGGGATTATCCAGGAGCAGCTTTTGAGAAGAGATGGCAGGATGGCACCGTTTTCTCTTTTAAATTCTAGAGTCAGATGTTGGGATGCATGTCATTAGAAGGTATTTTTAAGGAGACTTTGAGGAGATTGAAAATTAGAAACAGACACCTTTTTCTCTCTCCTACTCGCACTCTTTCCTACTTCAGAAAGAAAACCTGGAATGCTCTTGTCTGTTGTTATTGTATGCATCTTCTTCAGAAGTCATGCAAAAGCCTGTCTTTGTTGCTGCTTCACCAGTAGCTCCATGTGCTACCGGCCAGACCCCCAGAATGGGCTGGTTCCAGTTTCACCAGGAGTCTGTCCTGAGCAGCAGCTCTAAAACACCAGAGTTATCAAGCCACCTCACTGTGACTGTTTTCACCAGAGCTAACTGGTTCAGCCCCCAAGGGCTCATGTGTGTGTGCCTTGTCATCTGATGCAGTTTTATTATTATTTCCACTTTTCTGTTTTGGAATGTCTGGTTCAGTGTGGTGTACTGATTGTGAAATTGTTCTCTACCAGAATTTCATATTAATCTGAGTAGACCAGTTTCTGTTTCATGTTTTATTCCCTTCATTTCAAAGTGAAAATACACTTATTCCAACTCTGGGTTGAAAGGCTGAACTTTGAACAGAGTAAGCTTGAATGCCACGTGACTCTTGGTTGGTTTTGCTCCCTATTTCTGTTAAAGATCAATTCCAAAAAGTGGTCCTTCTGTATGTTGTAACTTACACATCTTTCCTGTTGGTGTGGATTCACTTGGGGAACAGCAGGAGACAGGTTAATTCTCTACCCTGTTGCTAAGGTTTAGGGTCAGGGCCATTTGCATAATAGATGCTCTCTGTTGACCCCTCTCCCTTTCCAAAGGGGAGGTGAAAGGGAATAAGAGAGACTTACAGATTGGAAAAGAAAACTAAAACAGCTTTAATGAAAATAATAATAATAAAATGGAATAAATACAAAACCAGCACCCCCCTCCCGTGGTAATTATGTCACCATCACCACTGATGCTGTGGATCAGGTACTGGGGAAGTCTCAGGGTGGACTCAGCAGCAGAAGGGAGCTGGATTCAGGAAGTGGATCTGGGAAAGGACCAGGATTGAAGGCACAGCAGACCAAGACCTTCTCAGACACCAGCCATTGAAGAAGAGAACTTGACCCTTCTGACCCTCAGCTTTATACCAGATATGATGTATAGGGAAAGAATACCTCGTTGGTCAGTGTAGGGTCACCTGCCCTGTCTGCTTCTCCATGTAGGTGCAGCCTTTTACTTTCTGCGCCCACCAGTGTGGTGCACAAGATCCAGCAGTGACCTTGGTCTGCACACCAATCCTTGGTACTAACTCTAACCATGGGTTATTATCACTGCCAGCAGCAGAGCGAGACTGCAAAAATCTGCCATTAACTTCAGAAAGTGCAGTCAGAAGAGACTGAGCTGACAAGTAAAACCACTGAACAGAATTGTTCTGTTCTAACTCAAAACAGGACACCTGTGATGCACCTGGGGTACAGTAGACAAAATGCCATTTGGGCTGTGAAGACCAGATACTGGAGTACTTGCCTTATTTCAGGTAATGGTGAGTCTCTCTTACCTTATACAGCATGCTGGGAGAGAAATTATTCCTGGGTGAGGATTTGTGACTCTTACTTCATCAAATTATTGAAATAAAAAAAAATACTGATAGAATCAGTGTGTTTCAAGACAAGGTTATTCTGTATTTACTTTCTTATTAAAACTGATTCTCATTGAAAATTCAGAACTATTTGAGCTGATTCTCTGGTGTACTGTGTTCACCTCTCTGCAAAAAAAAAAAATTGAGGCAAAAGCAGAGCCTTGTTCCAGGAATGCTGATAATCAGGATAGTAGAGGAAACTGTAAACTCCCCTGAAATTATAGTATCCATACTAATTTCTTTTGAAGAATAATGTTTCCTAGATATTTCTTATTAGAAGATAACCCTCGAGCTCGAAGGAGGATATTGAATAATATATTGCCATTGTTCCTGGGTTATTTGAACTGAAGCGAGAGAATGGATGAATTGTGACCAAGCACTGTGATTTTAAGTTCAAGAGTGTCATGGTTTCCATAGAAACAGCTAGCTCTAGCATAGCTACTGAGTTAAATGCTTATAGGCTTTTGCTTTTTCCTCCTCTAAAGAAAACTTGATTATGTTTCATTTTGGTTTTCTCTTTCCCTTCTCTTCAGACTTCTCTGAAATTTGCTAACTGAGTTTTTAGTGCAAGGTTGCCTTAGCCATTCCTTATTTGAGAAGGCAATTGCACATAAGACCACATTTGTCTCTCTTTGGATTACTACGAAGATGAGTGTGATTAGAATTGGTTATGAATTTCACCTTAGTGGTGAGTAGAGTGATACGGAGTGCAGTCACACTTTCATGGCCTCATATTGGGATAGCTCTACTTCCACAAGTGGTATGGCTTTGAGTGATGCAGGTCTGTCAGCTGACTAGCAGTGCAACATCAGAGCCTCATTCAGTCCTGTTGACAAGGCATGTTAATTCTCAAGTTCCATGTCCATATTTTTTTTTCCTCATATGAAGTACATTTTGTTATAGATGCAAGGTATTGTCGGGGGAGAGCAAAGCCCCTTTGTGCAGCTAATGCTTAATGAAGGGGTTTTGAGTGCTGCTAAATGTAAATTTTGGGTGTTCAGTTGAGGAAGTACAGTTAAGTTACCTATATTCCCTAAAAAGTATCTGGTAAAAATGGAAGTGGGATTCATAGAGATTTGTCATCTCCAAGCATGTGGAGGAAAAGGTTGTCAGGAGTGGTCAGTATGGATTCACCAACAGGAAATCATGCTAGACCAATCTGATAGCCCTCTATCATGGCATGACTAGCTGGGTAGATGAGGGGAGAGCAGTGGATGTTGTCTACCTTGACTTCAGCAAGACTTTTGATACTGTCTCCCATAACATCCTCATAGATAAGTTCAGGAAGTGTGGGTTAGAGGAGTAAACAGTGCAGTGGGTTGAGACCTGCCTGAACAACATTGCTCAGAGGGTTGTGATTAGAAGCACAGAGTCTAGGTGGAAGCCTGTAGCCAACGGTGTCCCCTGGGGGTCAGTACTGGGTCCAGTCTTGTTCAAAGCATTCATCAGTGACCTGGATGAAGGGATGGAGTGTACCCTCAGCAAGTCTGCTGATGATACAAAACTGGGAGGAGTGGCTGATGCACCAGAAGGCTGTGCTGCCATCCAGCATGAGCTGGACAGGCTGGAGAGCTGGGCGGAGAGGAACCCAATGAAGTTCAACAAGGGCAAGTGTAGGGTCCTGCACCTGGGGAGGAATAACCCCATGCACCAGTACAGGTTAGGGGCTGACCTGCTGGAAAGCAGCTCTTTGGAGGACTTGGGAGTCCTCGTCTCCCCAGTTCAAGAGAGACAGGTGTGTAGTTGATGTTGCGTTGGAAGGGATTCAGAGTATGAGACTTGGATGGAGAAAATGGGAAGATACAGTGTTCAGTGTGGAAGTGTCAGGCTGGCAGTTATGCTTTGTGAAATTGTTTAAAGGTAATTCCGGGACCAAATTTCTTTCTGGTGGTCTTGTTTATGCCACTGACACAAGGAAAATCAGTATGCTTCTGAAATCTGCTGGTGGTGAATATTTGGAGGCATAATAGTACAGAAGACGATCATGGTGTTGTATGGAAAACAATTACCTCAAGGACTGAATTAATAAGAACAAAATTAATTGCTTTGATCTAAAAATATCCTGTACACTATGGGTGGTTCAAAGCTTTATTTTGTAATGGAAGCTTGAGTGCTGATACCATGGAAATGGCTGGACTAGAGAAGAGCACTGCAAGATTACTGCATTGCAAATGTGAGACAGTTGTGATGTTTGTATGGAAAATGGAGGGGCATTTGCAGTTGATTTAAGGAGGTCCTCATATCATTTTATAAATTCCTGAAATACACTGTGTAATTCTAATAATGCACACTTAAGAAAAATGAATCAAAACTAAAGTTGATAAAAATTAAAGTGAATTGTAGAATCATTCACTTTGGAAAGGACCTTGGGACATTTTTTCAGCCCAACCTTCTGTTGGAAATGGAGTCATCACTGACTTCACAGAATCCTGGAACGCTCTGGGTGGGAAGGTACCTTTCAAAGTCATCTAATCCAACCCCTCTGCAGGGACATGTTCAACTAGTTGCTCAGAGCCCCAACCAACCTAATCTTGAATGTTTCCCGCTACCACATTTCTGGGCAACCTGTTTCAGTGTTTCACCACTGTCATTGCATTTCTTCCTTATATCTAATCTAAATCCCCACTCCTTTAGTTTAAAACCATTATCCCTTGTCCTATTACAGCAGGGCCTGATAAAAAAGTGTCCCCATATTTCATACAGGCCCCCTTTAAGTACTGGAAAGCCACAAGGAGGTCTTCCTGGAGCCTTCTCTTCTCCAGTCTGAACCACCCCAACTCTCAGCCCGTCTTCATATGAGACGTGCTCCAGCCCTCTGGTCATCTTCATGACTCTTCTCTGGACCTGCTCCAACAGGCCCATGTTTCCTTTTTGCCCTTTAGTTCAACCAGCAGATCTCAACTCAGCCATGCCAGTCTCTTGTCTTCCTAGCGTGATTTCTTACACCTAGGGACTGAGAGCTCTTGTGCTCTATGGAAAGTGTCCTCAAAGGTCTGCCAGCGTTGCCTGTTATGTAACAAATCCAATTCTTAACCACTCAGGAGAGACATTGCTGATGTCAGAGTTGCACAAGTCTGAGTGCTTGCTGGCTATCTCCAAGTCAAGCACACCAAACGGGACTTTCTGTGCTCTATTTACATATAAAGCTTATGAAGTTAGTAATTTCCAAGCCCATCCTTTTTATGATGCTTGTTTGGTAATTGATACATAGTGATAATACTGCTGACTCCAGCTTCCAATACTATGCATGCTCAGGGAAAGGTCTTCACCTGGGCAAGGATCTTTTTGACCCATGGGTATGATTTTTAGTATTATAATGAAGCCAGTTCACTTAAGGATTGCACTGATTGTTGTTTAGCTGACAGCACGAAACTACATAAAACCAATATAATCTCTAAGCCCATTTGGTTTATAAACTTTCCAGGATGTTGTTTCTTCAAAGACAGCCAATTCTTGGTTAAAAGTTCCTAAACTCATTATGTCGACAACTTCCAGAGTAGTCTTCTTTTTATACATGCTAATAGTTATCTAAAGGGACAGATAAATTTGTAAGCAATATTTCACAGGTCCTTCAGCTCCCCTTTTGTTTGCCTGCCTGTTTTCCTGGGTGGTTAACACCAGCACTGTTCTGCTCCCTTGTCCATGAGGGTTGTATCCCAGGGGTCCTATTGATTAACTCCTTAAAAAGCTGGAAAGTTTGCTTTCCTAAAATTCAGGGTGCTGACTTTAGGCCTCGCCTGACCTCTGTTCCTCAGGACTGTGAACTCTACCAGTGTGTGATCAGTGTAGCCCAGGCTGCTTCCAATCTTGATGTTGCTGATTAGCTCACTTGCATATATGACCATCAGGACCAGTATTGCATCCTCTCTGGTGGGGCTGTCTAATACCTGTCTGAAGAAGCTGCCCTCCATGCATTCCAGAAGTCTCCTGGGTTACCTACAACTCACTCTACTACTTTTCCAGCAGATGTCGGGGAAGTTGAGCCCCCCCAGCAGGATGAGAGCCTGTGAGTGCAAAGCGTTCTGCAACTGGAGTAAGAATGCTTTGTCAAGAGGCTCCCCTTGATTGGGCAGCCTGTAGTAGACACCAGTCGCAAGGTTCCCTTTGTTGCCTCAGTCTCTAGTTCTTACCCATAAGCTTTTGATCTGCTCATAACTGTTAGGCAGTCACAGCTCTTCACACTCTGCATTTCTTGACATAGAGGACAATGCCTCTGCCCTTCCTTCTTCTCCTGTCCCTTCTGAACAGCCTGCAGCCACCCATAGCTGCACTCCAGGTACGGGATTTGTCCGACCAAGTTTCAGCAATGACAACCAGCTCGTAGCTTTCTAGCAGCTTGGTGTCTTTCAGCTTCTCCTGTTTGTTGCCCATGCTGTGTGAGTTGATGTAGAGGCACTCCAGCTGGATTATCGGCCATGTCACCATCTTAGAGGAACTACCCAGGTTGCTCAGGGCTTTGTTCTTTGGATCTTAAAACCCCCCAAAGACAGAGCTTCCAAAGCACCTCCACTGCTTTGCTGTCCTCAGGGCAAAAACTTTCATCTTTATCACAGTTTCCATTTATGACTACTGCCTCTGTTCTTCTGTCTTGGACTTCAGTAAAGAGGTGGTTGTCTTGGTAGTTTAAGCATAGGAGGGCTGTTGATAGGTGCCTGCCAGCCCTCCAGGCTAACCAACCTCAGTTTCCTTAACCTTTGTTGATGCGCTTCAGAGCTTTGAAGACAGCATTCACACCGAGGACCAGCCTATTAATGAGGAAAACCTTTGCATGCTTGTTTTAGCAAAGTGTGTCCTTGTCTTCAGATGTAGAAGAAAGACATCAAAACGCCATGGGGAAAAAAAAAAAACAAAACCCACAACAAAAACCTCTTATAACTAAAGCACATAGTAGGTCTCGTGTCAGTGAATGTAACCTGTCCAAGAATAAGCTTGTGCTGGGAATTAGAAGAAAGCTCCACTCAATGGGACAGTCAGGTTCTAGAGCAGCCTTCCAGGGTGTGTGAAAATCGAGGTTCTTCATTATCTTCAGGTGGATACATTTCCAGAAGAGATTACACGAGGTGACAGATCCACTACTTCAGGAGTGAACTGGAGTCTAGAACCTGCAGGTCCTGCTGACCTGGCCCGTGTTTGCTTAGACTGCCCCTCAGGCTTGGCTCAACCTCTCATGTGAATCTGGGGGAATTCAGTTAGTAAAGTGTACTGCATGGTGCTTTGAGGTTTCTCTTTGGCCTGGAATCATTAGGAAACTTTGATTTATCTTTGGATAACAAATGTATTTGTTATGTAAGGCGATGCTATGAATATTGAACTTGCAAGTAAATGTATTGGATTTTGACAAATGAAACCTGAGTCTGCTTTTCTGGATGTTCTAATCGCTTCTGGTCCATTGTTAGTTTTTAAACTAATTTCACATCTTTTAAGAAAAAGTAGCCTTGTGTGTGTGTGTTAATCTTAAACAGCTGAGGAAAAGTAGTTAGCTTAAACTTGTATAGCATGTGGCAACATGACACTTTTCCTCCTCTGCATTTTAATTGTAAGATGGGGAGAATCTTAAGCTGCTACTGGAGCATAAAACTGATAACAAAATAACTTGTTTAACTGAATAGATGGGAAATTGCTTGAACATCAAGAAAATATGTAGGCTGTAAATCTCTCATTTCTTGATGTTAAGCGACTTCCCATTTTTTTACCTTCAGTTGTGAAATGAGAAGCACTGTGGCACTGAGATGTTTTGTAGCTGCACCTTAAAGAATGAGCAAACTCTGTTGCAGATGCCTATAACAAAACACAACTTATTCTACATCTGTAATCCAAATTTTTGTTCCAGAAGTTGCAGTTACAGTTTTTACTACAATCTTTTCACATATATATATAATTTCTGGGTTTGTTTTTTCTCTTGGTTTACAGTGTATAGTCTACACAAATTCTTCACTGTGTATGCAATGCAACTGGTGGGGTAGTTATTGGAGTTGTAATTATGAGATTGGTGTGGGCTGCGGTGTGGAGGGGAGAGAGGGTGAGGTTTGCATGCTTGAGATCACAAACAGAATGTGCTATTATGTAACTGTGCAGAGGGGATGTAGTCCACAAATTGTATTTAATCCTACTTCTGATGCTATGGCTCTTAACTGCTTTCCTGAGTAACGTTGCAGTTGGTGCTATAATGAAGTAGTGTGAGGGTATGATCCTTATCAGTTTGCTACAGCAAAAAGATGGAATTCCCTTTGGTAGCCTGAAAAGTATAAAACAATTGGGACAGTCATTGTTATGTTCCCTCTGGAAGAGTAAATGTGTCAGGGCCACGAGAATCACAAAAGTGTCTCAGGACCAAGACTCTCTTGACATTAATAGATGGAAGAATAAGCATACAAGGCATACAAATACGGCTTCCTTGATAACTTTTAATATAGGAGATAGGATACAGGGTATCTAAGACCACTAAGAATCCATTCAGAACTTGAAAAAATTAAAATTTGCTGCTTTTGTGTCAAAACTGCTCTACCAAACCAAGATTTTTTTGCCCTGCACTGTCCTTTGAGTAAATGTGTATACACATAGGCTCTTTTTTAAAAATTTACTTTCTTTATTTTTTTTCTCTTTTTTTTCTTTCAGGTATGACCTTTCATTAGTAACATTTTGCCAGGATGGTTTGTTTCAGATCCCCTGTAGTTTCTCTGAAGTGGGGTTCTTGGGCTTGCAGAATAAGTAGTCCAGCAGTTGCAGTCCATTACATTTCCCAGTGCTCTTGAGGGGAATAAGATTAGAATCTGACCTTCAAGGCAAGTTTGGGGATTCTTTGCTTCAAACCCTTTGAGGTAGTGTGATGTGCAACTCAAGATTCCTTCAAGCCAAGATTAAGAAATATCAATATATATATATCATATATGTGTGCATATATATAGACAAACATGCAAACTAAATGTGTCAGTGGCATGCTGTACTATAAATAAGAGGATACTTTAACCTTTCATTAGAGCAGCTGTTTCCTTGCACTAGATGCAACATCTGCTTGACTGATTTAAGGATTTATTTTGGGCTTCTGGTGATATTTGGTGATACTTTTTTAAGGGAAAATATTCCTCCTGCATTTTACACATACTTTGTAGTATATCCTGGGAAATTATTTGTTTATCTTGATGCGCCTTTTATATTTCATAGTAAGACTATATACTTCATTGACCAAAAACTTCAGCACTATTAAGTTTTGCATCTTCAGGAGGTGTGGAGGGAAAAAGGAACAAACATTATATTGACTATGTTGTATATTGTGTGACTTGATCAAATTTTCCAAGAAGCCAAGTTAGTTTTGGCTATTTCTCTGTGATATTCTTCTCCTTTTGGTATTCACTTCAGTGTGCCTGGTAATTTCAAAACTCAGTAGTGGAAATAGAGAATTGTGTCCACTCAATGTTATGCTAGTTGAATAACTTCTATATTAATGCTGTGTCGTAATCATATTTTAAGTGCTCAGCAGGACTAATCTTCTGGACTTTTAAAATAATCTTGTAGGATCTAAATCAGACAGGTACAGGGAGGTGATGGCTTGGTGTTATGTCTACTGCCTAGAAAAGTGTTACAATCTTCAAAACAGGTAATCTCCAACACAGAGAAACTGCCCAGAGATGAAGGAAAAGAGAACCTCAGATAACTTGCATAAAATCAAAGCTGGGGGACTGCTTGGCCAGAGGGAGTGAGCTTTGGGAGGGGATCTTGGGAGCCAGTTAGAGCAGAAGAAATAGATGTGGGGAGATCCGAGCAGGAGGCAAGAGGGCAGCTCCTCGCCACTAGTGCCTACAGCAGGCACTGCTACTGAATATTTGGGGTGGGTTGGTTTGTTTGTTTTTTAAACAGGCAGCCCATTCCCAAGTACAATAACAGTTTGTGACACAGTCTAAACCTTCTAAATTTTTGGCAGTATATTGCTGTTGTAATGAGTTGCATTAATGCTTAAAGGGTAATTAAAGATAATGAGGTATAGAGAAAGTGGAATGGAGCACAGTTCACCACGCCTCTAAAAGCCTGAGTGGGGCAAGCTGCCTTTTGATGAAAATAACTTATTTTCTACATAGACATTTTTATAGTTTCATCTGAATATGTACATAGTAACTGATGTGGAGCTGTATTGCAAACTGTTGGTTAAATAGAAGAAATGAGGACTTAACAGAGAAATTGTGTCTAAGTGCCTACCATAAAGGACCTAGCTGAGACGAGAGGGAAATCAGCTCAGGGAGAGTTCACTATTGGAATTGTAGCACATCAGTTGTCAGATCAGTCTTGCTGATTCATTTAACATCAAAAGTACACGCAAATAGATCTTGCTGCTTGAAGTTGTTGATGACATGAAGTTTGAAAAATGCTGTTAATGTAAGAGATAAAGAAATGTTACACAGGAATGGGGGGGGGGCAGATTTCATAGGCTGTGGGCCTAGACATGGGGGGCATCTGAAACATCTCTGGTGCAGAATACTTCTTTCCACCTAGCCACCTTTCCCTGGGAGGGATGGTGAAGTTTGGAGCCTTGGGCTTTAGGGCATTATAGCCAAAATATTACAAGCCTGGAGGATGAATAACTGAAAGGATCAAAGTAGAGAAGGGTATAAAGTGAGAGAGCAAATGTCATGTTGCAGTTGTAAAGAAGGTATATGTTCTCTTGAGGCACAATCACATAAGATGTTTCCAGTAGCTGGGGGAAACACTAGTGGTGTTGTCCAAGCATCTGGTGAAGACATCATTTAGTATGCTTCAGAAATAGCCATCTGTTTTGAGAAGAAAAGAGAAGAAATTGCAGTGTTCAGAGATGCGCTCCTAGAATGAATATGGAAATGGATATCTCGCTAGACAAAGCTGGAAGAGCTTCTCTTGGGTATTCCAGTTAACAAAACCACATATATATGTGTTGCCTATACATACAGATGTGAAAACAGCTAAGAGAGGGGGGAAACTACTTCAACTGAGAGACAGTATAAGCAAAACAAGTGGACACAGTCTGGCTGTTGCTAAATTTAGGTATTACATTTTGAAGTTGTAATTCATTACAGTAGTCAGGTTTTCAGAGTAAGCAGGCATAGTGGTCTGCTGAATCTTGGTGAGATTTCAAAATAATTCCTTACTCATTCTGGAAATATCAAAGAAAATAGAACTTTGTAGCCAGATGTGTTCTGAATTTTCTGAATAATAGCCTTTGACTAAACAGCATCTTCTCTCCTTCAATTTCTTTTTGCGAATTTCTGGTATACACTGATTCTCTTGCAGTGGCTGTGGTGTTTTCTCAGTGACAACTACCACTTGGATTCTTTCCTGGGCTAAGGGCAGGATGTGTATTTTCTGAAGAGCATTAGTAGGGAATCGGGGGAGGCAACCTAGCCCTTTATGGTTACTCTTTATCCTTGCTACACTTTGAAATAGAGACTGAAGTGTTTTCTGGAGGAGTCATTCTCTTATTTGACCTTGAAGTGTGCAGGATGATAGAGATTGTAATTTGGATACCTTCATTTGGTGCTTAAAGATAGTTGGGATGAACCAAGCCAAAGCATTTGAGAGAGAATAGACAGTGTATCTGGAGAGCTTCTGAACTGAGTGGTGAGTAAGTAACTGAGGCAGAACTGTTGTATTCAGCAGTGGATGTGATGTGCTGGGACTTTTTTTTTTCCTACCTTCTAGAAGTCTTGAAAACTTGGGCATTGCTGTAAACTTCTCTTTTTGTGTTTGATCTAGAAAACAGTTCACTCAATTCCAGCAAGAAAGGAGTTGTTGCAGCTTAACTTAAAATGAGAGCCACAGTTTGAGAGCGTGATTTGGAAAAAAGTGTCCAAGTAGTTGTTATGATAAAGTCTTGCTAAAGGTTGATGCAATTTAGGCTTGTAGGCCAAAACTCAAAAGCAGCTAGACTGCTACTTGCTGTGAGCTTTGCTAAGCACTAGCTACACTAACACACTGTGACCTTGCTAGCAGTTGCTTCAGGAGCCAAAATTTAACCTCATTTGCTTTGTAAGTAATGTAATTGTGAGCTCTCTATGTGGGTTATTTTAATGCTTTATGGCAAAGGGATTATATTCCATAACTTGCAAATAGAAGAAACAGAAGCTGAAGAGGTTGATGGTTACATAAAGGAAATTGATGATGGAAAAACTGTGATGTGGTGTTATTACTGTATTGTCTATTACATGTGGATCCCAACCACTTTGCCTGCAGTGAAAGACAGTGGTGGAGCAAAGTTTTGGGTCAGAACATTGTCAGAAGGATTTGAGTTGTGTGTCAGCTGGAACTGAGGAAGGATGCTGCCTGACTCGCTGGTGTTTTGTAGAAGCAGCAGTGGGTGAGCTCAGGGATGACAAATACCAGACTGGAGGGAGCATGCTGGAGCTTTTACTGAGGCTCACAGGCTATTCAGGTGCAGGGTTTGATATTTTTAGTCATCTCCATTTGGGTTAATTTTTCAGGTTTAAACTTTTCATTCCAGAAGCTACGTTACCAGTATATTCTTGGCTGGAATTTCTTTATGCCCTGTTAAGATTTTTTTTTTTTTTTAATAGAACCTTGGATTCAGTCACTACCTATCAGAATCTCCTGGTGTTTATCATCAAAAATGCCAGCAGTTAGGATTTAATCTTCTTAGATTACGTGTAAACACACACAATTTTATTGACCTCTGACTCTGTTTTTAACAGCATCTTAAACTGGTTTCTCAAGTCATGTTGGATCAATATTCTTCTAAAACCATGACAACTTTTTAGTAACTTTAAAAAACCCAAACCAGTAATAACTTCAGTCTTTTCTGTGTACTTGCCTAATACTGTATTTTTTTACAGATAAATTTGCGCCTCATCTTGGTAAGTGGAAAAACAAAAGAGTTCTTATTTTCACCGAATGACTCTGCTGCAGATATTGCAAAGCACGTGTACGACAACTGGCCGATGGGTGAGTAACTGTGTGGATTTGGCTTTTTAACTGGCAGGCTAGAAAGCTTCCCTGTATTTTCAGACTAAAACATCAACAAACCTATCTCTGTTCTCAGTCAGCATTCAAATTAAGCATGTTTATTGTATATCTGGGCATAGATTTATATAGCAATACAGTTGTCTTCTTGCTAATACAGTTGTCATCTTGCCTTCTTTTCCCCTGTTTCTTTGGCTGGGCGGGTTTTTAGGCGTCTGGACTATTTTCCACTTTATTTTGAAAATTTGCTTCCCCAGGCTAAAGTTCTTTCCCCCTATATTTAGCCACTGTTATTGATGACTCTTGGTAAAGGATTTAGTAAGTGTGAGGAAATGCTGGAGATACAGAACTTCTTATGTGAGGACAGCTAATGTAAAACACGGCATGTCACAGGAACACATTAGTGAAATGGAGCCTGAAGTACTGCTCCTTACTGCCCTATCTTGGAAAGGATCTGTAATAATGATATTTTCTCAGGGAAAAAAAAATCAAATATAAAAGAACATTTTAAGAGACATTAAAAGACCAAGGGAAACTGAGGTTGTTTGTATAAAAATAGTTAGTATTATGGGGGAATATTAGTTTCAGAAAATGGAATTGAAAACTTAAGATGTGTATTCACATATGTGAATAGTTCCACAAAACAAAGTGCTTCTGTTCTCCCCAACTATGATTTCATGGGAAAATAGCCAAAACGCAGACATAGCATTACATACAATGAAAGAAAATGATTCTTTTGGTATGGACTTCATTTGGGTTACTGTGTTGATGTTAAAAAGGACTGTTTACACAAACTGAAACGTTGTGATATCTCTTTCTGTGGTGCCTTTGTCAGAGGTATGGTGGATGATAATTCACGCCAAAAACTTACTGTGATAATCCATTTTTTTAGGCTTTAAAATGGTCTTTGAGGTCAGGAAGAACAGGGTGTTTCAGGGGGTTTGTTTGCTGTATGTTTTGCTGGGATACAGCAGATGTGCTTAATGTAATGAAGGAGGAGGTTTGTAGTCCTCTGAAGTATTAGATAGAAAACATTTCTACACTAAGAAATCTGGTTGATGTAGCATCTGTGTAGCTATTGTACATATTTTAATGTGTGCCTACAACATAGCTGTCATGATCAAACGTTCTTTGTGCACTTTTATCTGAATTAGCAAAGGCAGAACTGTTTTCTTCTTACTCAAGTCTATTCCTGAACATGTGATTTCGTGTTCCCAGTCTTGTGAAGAGCTTGAAGGTTGCACATTCTGAGTTTAGAGTCAGGAAGAGACCCAGACTTGAGGTGTCTCTCTTTTTTTTAAGAAAAAGAAAAGTAGAGCTGGATATGGAAGCATCAGTTCAAATACCTGCTTGCCCCTAGGGAGTGCTCTAAATCTTGATGAATATTTAATTGCCGGTACAAATAAGAGTAGTGTCAATTTAAACAACTGAAGAAAAATCTACTGCAGAATAGTGGATAGGTTTTCACACACATTAGCCCCCCTAGTTGTATTCAGACCTAGCGTGCTCTTCTTTGCCACAGCACTGAGAAATCTTGATGAGCACTAAAGTTTCCTTGAAATAGAGATGACACAAAATGATTGTTTTTACCACCTTTTTGTCTTGGCATGATTTGTGTGGAAAAAGTCATGAAATAGTCTCAGTTGCATGTTGGCAGGATTAAGGCCTCCCCTTCCTCTTCTGGCAGCAGAGCTGTTAATTAAGGATCTCTTGGTTTGTAGGAGAAACTGCCAAATTTTATAGTAATGCCTATCATCTAGAAAGGTTACCTGTTCTCTCTCCCTCTCCCCATTTTCTTTTAAATAATATAAACTTTTTTTCTTTACAGCAATTATCTGCTGAACTTTAAAGACAAAAAAAAAGTTGTGGATAAATTATTTTCTCCTTGGCTCATTTCGTTATCAGTGGAAATTAAAACTTGAAATTATGTCAGAAAGAAACGTTTCAGACTGTCAGCCAAGAAACAAAAATTAAAAGGATGGGTAAATTGGCAGCTTAACAACGAGCAAATACCTGTGCCAAAATACAGTCTGTCTTCTTTCGGTCACTGTTTTACGTCATTATGGCACTGTAACTTGGCTGAACTTGTCCCCTTTTACAGCCGTAGTACAGCAGAGCTCAGACTGCATGGAACAGGAAAAAAAAAGAAAAATTTTTTCCATCTTCCAAAGAATCGTTTAACCTAGCAGTGTCATAATTCAGATCCTCCACATCGCCCACTTCACAGCATAGCAAAAAGGGCATGTGCTTGAGTGGCAAGGCAATTGAATCAGACCCTGAGTGGAAATGCTTGAAATTCAGATAGCTTTGGTTGCCTAATTTGATCTGATCTTATAAACTAGGCACACAGCAGCAATGGCAGCACCCGCGGATATTGCAGCCTCTGCTTTTGATGCCAGCCCTGCCTCCTCCGTGTTCTGGGGCCGCGATGGCTCCTGCTTGCCCTCCCCTCTGCCTCCTTGCTTTCTCATGCCAGATGCCTCTCTGCAGCCATGGCTTTTGTTTTAAATGCTTCCCCTTAGTCCCCTTTCACTTCTCTTTTTGTGGTGCCAGTTGCTACTGCCCGTATGTTAATTGTATGCTCCCAGTGAACAGGTTGGTTTCTTTTGCTTGTCGGGATTCCTCGCTGAATATTCATTTTGGTGTATCAACACCACAAAAGCAGAAAGAGAGAACATTTGCGAACAGCTGTTGCCAGATATCTGGTCAGCTAAGAAACAGAAGCCACTGTATTCCCAGAGAGCCTATTTAAATTCAACACTGCAAGGTTTTATGATATTTGTTCTGAAAGTGAAGTGCATATTTGTTTGTTGTTCACATTGTGACAGGGAACAGTAAAAGAGTAGGAAAAGATCATTTAAGCTTATAAATTATTTATGATGGCTTAAGCCATTATAGGAAATGCATTATAGCAAAATGCCTGCTTGCTTTTCCCCAATCACTGTTTGCCACATAAGGAACATCCACAGATTGTCCTTTGAGAAGTTTCTTGAAGCGTTTCAGTCGGTGCCTGCTCTGTGAGAGCCCTGTGTTCCAGCTCTCCGCAGTGACCGTTTGGGGCTGCTCAGGTCACTGCCCCCTCTGGACATGTAACTGGTTGGATCTGGCCATCATCGAACAGCGCTGAGCCGCCTGCCGAGCGTTTCCAGTGCTGTCATCTGAGAATCCTATTTCAAATGGCCCATCACACGTGCTTTCGCCGTGTGTGTGGCTGCTTTGCATTGCTAGAGAATGGATCCAGTTAGCTAAATGGTGAGGAGGAGTATGGCTTGAGAATCTTCTGAATGGCAGGAAATCAAGGCAGTTCTAGCCAAGTAGATGTTAAGCTTTGGGAAGAAACCTGCATTTATGAAATATTTTGTGTAGGACTTGTATATATGCTAAATATCTCCTGCAGTCTGTGAAGTAAGTTACTAATATTTATACATGCAGGCATAAAAATTATGTAGTTCAATGCCCAGTGTCAAATAATAAATTTAAGAATAGGTTTCAGGAATGCTAGCCTTGAATTATCTTTTTGTATCTGCAGCCTATGCTCTCTAGTGTTTCATACAAAAGCCTCCAACTGTTTTAGTTTCTTCCTGGATAAAAGTGTGAGAAATAACAAAAGATATTTTTTATTATAACGTAACTGAAAATTCTCTCACTTCTTTTCAGATTGGGAAGAGGAACAAGTCAGCAGTCCAAATATCTTACGGCTTATTTATCAAGGGAGGTTTCTTCATGGCAATGTCACACTAGGAGGTATGAAAATAATTTTTATCCATGTTACAACCAGGCAAAGGGGATATTTATTTACAGAGAAGTAAACACTACTTTACTGTTCAAGATCATGGTATGGCTTGCTATATAATATTTTTTCCTCCACATAGAGAGACATTGTATCTTATTGTGTATTTTTTCCATCTTGTTACCACTAGTTGTTCAACTTCAGGGGGTAAGTCTCCTCTTGCATAAAGAAGCAGTAGAACTGCTTTTATGGTTGTCTTTCTAAATGGAATACTTTGTCCTACCAGTCTTAGGCTGCACTCTCAGGGTAAGCTTCTTCGTAAATGTCTTAAGTATTTTAAAATGCATGATGACGATTATGATAATTGGTTAAACAATACTTTAAATCTTAGTGCCGTGAAGGAAGATAACGCTCTGAATGAGAATGAGGGGAAGCATTCTCGCTGGCCAGTGCTCTCCCGGGGATACAATCGCATGGTTATGCGCAAACAAAAGTAAATGGCTTCACTTCACATGCTGAGGAACTGCAATTCAACTCTGCCCCCTCGTGGCAAGTTTTCCCCCACAATTTAATGGGTATCTTTGATAGAGATGTGACACAAATTTGTCGCAGTGGTCTTTCTTTTTGTAGGTGAACGTTGCCTGTGTGGATATCAACTGGATCAATGACTGAACAAAATGAGACTCTCTTCTCCATTCTAGTTTAAATTAATATCCCCAGTTTCTCCATATATTCGGACCTGTTCATACATTTGGCACTTAAGTGCAATACAGAGAGGAGAATTTAGTACAAAATCGCTAAATACATGGTTTTGAAGTTAAAATGAACATGAAAAGAATATTTCTGGACTGCTTATGGTGGTCTTCCCATGAAGAAGTGATTGGGAAGATACAGCCATGGATTTTCTTCTACCATTACTGATGTTGGCTACTGATGTACTTTTGGAATAGATTTACTCTCCATATAAATCAGTTTTTAATGCTGATATATATAGCCAAACAAGTTCACTGTCAAATCAGCTGGGAGAACTCTGAAATTTGTGTTCAGTCTCTAATTGGTATGTTCACCAGGTGTCAGTGAGAGCAGCTAGTAGCAGTTAGAGTAGCACTGAGAGATAAATGTGAAGTTTTCAATCATCTCTGCAATCACAGAATCATAGAATGGTAGGGGTTGGAAGGGACCTCTGCAGATCATCTCATCCATCCCCCCCTGCTAAAGCAGGATTGCCTAGAACACATTTCCCAGGAATGCATCCGGACGGGTTTTGAGTATCTCCAGAGAAGGAGATTCCACCACCTCTCTCTGGGCACCCTGTTCCAGTGCACCCTCACAGTAAAGTTTTTCTTCATGTTCAGATGGAACCTCCCGTGTTCCAGTTTGTGTCTGTTGCCCCTTGTCCTGTCACTGGGCACCACTGAAAAGACGACTGTTCCCATCCTCTCGACTCCCATCCTTTAGATACTGATAAATATTGATAAGATCCCCTCTTAGCCTTCTCTTCTCCAGGCTGAACAGCCCTGTGTGCCTCAGCCTTCCCTCGTAAGAGAGATGCTCCAGTCCACTAATCATGTCTGTAGCCCTCCCCTGGACTCTCTCCAGTAATTCCTTGCTGTGGCAGGGGGCTTGGAGCAGAGGATCTCCAGAGGTCCCTTCCAAACCCTACCATTCTGTGACATTTATCTAAATCCAAAGCAGCTTTGAATATTTGTTTAATATCTTTAATATACTGTTATTTCAGTTAAGCTGAAAAATAATAGCTGTGTGCTGTCGACTCTTACATTAACTCAGGTCTATGGATTTTGAACACTTACATGGATTCAGGGCATTTTAGTTCCTTCTTAATCATTCATGCATTGCAATTTAATTATCATGATTTTACCCTAAGGATCTTACATGTATATTAGTGTTTTTCAAATATCTTTTTGCTGCTGTATTGTTTTGAGAAAAAAAGACCCCCAAAACATTGGCTTGATTCACTACTAATGAGGTTATCTGGAGTCAGATTATACAGCCAAAAAGGGAACAGCTATTCATGAAACAGCCTGAAAAGCTTGTTGCTTAGATGTAACCCTGAGTGAACTAGTTATCTTTAAAAGGAGGGGGTGGGGTGGGTGTGTGTGTGGAAGGGGGGGAAATTCCTTGCTAAATACAATATTTAGTTTCTTACACTGTTATAATACAGTTCCTTTAATCTTTTCTATCTGCAGCTCTCTATAACTGAGTTACAGCACTTATTTGCTTTAGGTAATTAGGAAATACTGACTGGAATTTGGACCTACAGTGTACTGAAAGTCAGTGTATCAACTAGTGAAACAAAAGTTTCTAAGGACACAGTTCCCTTTTCTTTTTTAACACGCGTCCCATTTTTGTCCACTTACAAAAGTGACATTGTAATGTTCCAGTTGTAATGTCACCTGTGTACATAGTGTCTTATGAATTGGAGACTCCTTTAAACTAGAAAGCATCAAAAAGTGACAAACTGCTAGGAAAAACTGGCTTTTGAGTGGAAAACTTTATTTTCAATAAACAATCTCTTTTGCTAGCTTCTCTGAATGGACTGTCACCATTTTGCTTGCAGTTTGCATTTGAAATAATATTGCTTAGGGAAGTGATACACAGTGGGAAAGGGAAGCCAACCTGCCCTGTGGGTGCCATACACATACCAAAAGGGGCAGAAAAGTAAATTCTGACTAGAAAATCTGGAATTAAACAGATAGGAAAGGAATTGAACAGAAGCTTAGTTTAAGTGAGAGAAAGGAGGGAGTGAGTGAAGACAAGAACAAAAAAGGATTACTGGGCATAGGTTAAGGGTGCTCAGAGTCTGTCATGGTGTTGCAAGAAAGAGGCTGGAAACTGCTAACAAGAGCTTGTGTGAAGTATGCAAACTACAGGCTGAAATGAGTGAAACACTTTTACTTGATTCCTGTAAACAGTGAATCTCCACAGCTCACTGATCAAGTCTCTTCAAGTGTCATTATGAAAGATGTCCCTACTGTCTATAGTTTGTAGACATCAAATACCCAAAATACTTCATTCTTATCAGACTTTAAGCTGTGAATAGCTTCTAGCTGCAGGGACAGGCAGTGCTTCAAGTAAACCAAGCAACTGATTTAGTAAACTAAGTGCCTGACTTTGTGTAGAGCTGGCTTTTCCCAAAGTGCAGCTACTTCAAAGAAGCTTGTGGTGCTGCGTACCCCTTTTTGTTATGCTTACACCTGTGTTTTAATCAAAACTTGCATGTAAGATGATTTAATAGCAGTGATTTAGGAACAATGATTTGTTTGAATAACAGTGTTGTAGTTAGGCTTGTATTGAGTACTTTTACTAACCAAATACTAAGTGTATTTATTATTTTAGAACTGTATTTTCAATCTATGCTGTAGTGATTAAAATAGACATTTTTCTCTTCAGTTACCTTCAAGTTTATTGGACATTCATTATTTATTTACTTAAAATGCCTTTGTGCACCATATGTAAAAATAGAAGATGTAAATTGAATTTGAGAAATCAAATTCTACTCGTCAGAATGGTTTGTGTATTTAGGGTTAAATTCTTGGTACATTTATCACTTTTTTGTCCTTCCACCTTTAGAGAGGAACAACTTGGAGTATCTTTAGCTTACATTTCTCAGTAAAATAATCAGGGAAGACGCCTGATCTCAAGAGTTGGAGAGAAGGAACAAAACCAAGTTATAAGCAGAACTTGTAAAAATAACTCCCCTCTCACCAATAATTAGAATAAGTCAAAGTTCCCAATACTGAATTTATCAACGAGAATCTGCTGCACACAACAAACAGAGAATCCTCCCATTTCAAGGAGAGTAGAAGTTTTGACAAATATTCTGTGCTACAACGCTTGAACCCTCAATGGTCTGTGTTATACTTAAATCAGAATGTGAAAATGACCATTTTATTTTCAGAAACAAGCAGAATGAATCGTGGGAAGCTCCAGATTTGTTCTTTTGTGTTATTAAAGCTCACAAAGGCAGCCTTGTGAGAACTACATTAACTGATTTTAAATGGCTTAAATTTGGTATTTTTCCCATACAGCCGATGTTACAGATTAATATTAAAAAGCAAGATGCACACATGTTGGATTTCCTAAAATCTGTATAGTGTATCAAAGTAAGTTTTTGGAGAATGTGTTTTCCAGTAGTGGCTTGGTGGTTTTGATGTCTTAGGAGTAACAATTTAGTGACTGAATTCACCACTTTTTTGAATCCTTGTCAATCAAGAGTGCTTAGTACCTGAATCTTGGCATTAATGCCCATTTCTACTTTTACTCAAAAGAGGAAGGCTAAATTTCCTAACAGGAATATCACGTCCCTAAAAATACAGCATTTTAAGTGATTATTTTCAGGTCGCAAGACCCCGACCTACAAAACTTTAGCCAGAAATGCCTTTACAAATCTATTTTAGTAAGCAGCTCAAACCTAACCGTGTGAAGCTTTGAACGGATGCTAATCCAATTATAGTTAGTTTCAGTTTGGTCTTTTGAAGAAAGAAGACTGCTAGAATATATTAATGAATCTCCCTTTCTCCCTTTGCAGCATTAAAACTGCCTTTTGGCAAAACAACAGTGATGCATTTGGTGGCTAGAGAGACGTTGCCAGAGCCAAATTCTCAAGGTATGGCTGTACACTAGAGGTATTTCACACTCAAGAATGTGGCAAAGCAGTCAGATCTCTTACAGGCTTTTTGAGTATTTCATAGTGAAGATTTGAGTCCTTGTGGTCTTATGCAAAGCAAGTAATGAAATGCTTTTTGTATGTGATGTTTAAAAACTGAGAAATAATCTTTCTGGTTTAGCATTTTTGTAGAAGGCAGAAATTTACTCAAACCTTAAAAGCTTTTGTCTTTATTGTTAAAAACCACTCCCCGTTTATTTTTCAGTTATGTTTGTATGTGTTTAATAATAACTTTTTTACTAAAAATAATGAAAACCATAATTGTATCAAGCATACACTCACGTCAAACAACCTCACTGCTTGAGAAATGGCATGGAAGTAAAACTCTTTTTTTTGCTCCACAGGTCAAAGGAACCGTGAAAAAACTGGAGAAAGCAATTGCTGTGTAATCCTGTAAACCCTGATAGCTTTACCTGCTAAGTGTGATGTAATATAGTCTTTGTCTTTCATGCTGCTGGAATAGAGGAGGCCCTATCTTGCTTCAAACACCTGTAGGAAGAGCCTGTCTGTGAATCCATGGAACTGAAATACTACATGAACACTGTCTCATTAGTCTTTTTTTTCCCTTTTTTTTTTTTAAGAAAAAAAAAAAAGGAGAAAGATACATGAACACTTTCACTGTTTGGTTTTTTAATTCCTACTTTGTTTTGTTGGATGATCTTACAGTACATCAGTTCTTGAAAGAATTCAATCTCCAGAAAAGTTAATGTGTTCTTTTCCATAGCAGGAATCATTTTGCTACCACAAAAATCTCCATTAACCGGATCTAACCAGTCAAGCTTTCTAGATGCAATTTGCACTAAATCGGGTTGACAGTATATTTCTCATCAACAATCTCTAACTATATATTTGAGACACTTAGTAATAACCTACAATGTGTAATCCCACACTGGAAAATGCTCTATCTATAATTAATACAAATATCACTTAACGGCCAAATCAAAGAAAAAAAATTGCTTTTAAAGAGTCAGTTCTACCTAAGTCAACCTCAGTGGCCAAACTGGCACAGAATACTAACTAAACTAAGTCTAACTATATATATTTTCACTGCAGCAAACAAACAAGCAAAAACTATGTGCCTGTAATTTAAAAGCACTCTGTAGAGGGCTGATGAAACTGATTTTTTTTGTTACTGCGTGCACTCTGATCTCGTACGCTGGTTGAGTGCTTATTCAGACAGCACAAACAAGTGCAGAGAGTGCATTTCCTAGCCTTAATATGGGAGGGGTAATTTCCTGTAGTTCATAGGCTTTTATTATTGTGCATAAATGTTAGAAAACATCATTTACTAATCAATTTTATGTATTTGAATATTGGCAATTGGTGTGTTTCGGTCATTTTCTCACCTGTACCTTAGTGTCCGGTGTCATGCTTACTCATTAGAGACTTCAAAAGAATTATTAAAGTTTAAAAAGCAAAAAGAAAAACCTCTGCCATAGTACTAGTTTTTGTTTCTTCATGTAATCTGCATTGGGTATTAGTGCTTGCAATGGTATTAAAATCAGAAGCTGATTTTTGAAGGCATACATAATTAAAAAGGATGCCATTCTTTTATTTCATATCAATAATTTAAATGTTGATATGCTGAAGACATCTGCACAGCACTAAAGCATGAGCTAGTTTCATCTAAACCTGTAAAAAATAAAAATAAATAAAAATC
>JANHFX010024739.1:0-11381 GCA_027560015.1 Chloroceryle amazona
GGTGGCTGAAGCCCGCTCTTGAGGGTGCGCTGCTTTATTCTCCCGCCTTCCCTCATGACCCCCGTTTCCCCACCCCTTTTTCTTCTTTAGCGGCTCCAAGCCTCCCTTTCTGGAGGGAGATTCCTCAAGAAACTTGCCGCTTTCTCCGTGCATTTGCCCTCACTTTGTGGCTCTGATTCTTTCTCCAGAAACGCGGTGCGGGGTGAGCCTTTTTTTTAGGGGATGCTGGAAGCACATGCAGGGCACGGTGCTTTGGTTTTCTAACTCTGCAATATTCATCCACAGTTATTGAGTTGTACGGTAAAAAACTGTTCCTGGGTCGTTTGATGTATGACCGAGTGAAGCACTGTTCAGAAAGGTATTGTTTATGCTCCTGAAGACAAGCTTTGTAGGGATGGGGTGAGCCGAGTCAGGGGTGTTCTTACTGATAACGCTTAAAAGATGGTGAGAGCATGGTTAGATGACACGGCTAAAATTCAGGCAGCTAGTCTGCAGTGGGCATAATGCAGTGGGTGTAATGTGAGCCGGCACCAAGGAATGCAGGGGTTGAAAAATCTTGGGGCTAAAGATGGCCCAGGTAGTTTCTGGTACGGGCCTTTTTTACGGGGAAGAGGAGCATGCAGGAGAGCGTGGTGCTTGGTGTTGAATGGAACATTTTATTTTATTTTTTTCTGTTTCCTTATTTTTTTGTCTTATGTGGTTTGTAAATGTGCTCCTTTGTGAAAGGTCTTGAACTCTGTATCATTGAGGAAGGGCCGTTTTTCTTTGTTGCTCTTTGATTACTGGGGTCACATGGGTACTTTCATAGAAATAAGCATTATTTTCCAATAGGAGGAACAGGTCTCTAATTTTTTATTGTTTTGTTTCTTCTGCAGTGAGGCCTCAGGCCTACCCATTTTTTAGTCTTAAAGAGGTCTGCTCAGACAAGAAACTGCTTTTGAAGGGGGGAGGAAACAGGATGTGATCTCATTTGTCCATAAGTGAGAAACAAAAGGATTACCATTTAATACTGATTGCCAGGAGCTGAATGGCTGTCAATTTTCTTTGAATTACATGGAGTTTTTCTTAAACTGTTTTTGGCTGTTTAAGGCAACTCTCCTACAATCTCTAAAAGGACTAAAGCATCTCAAAGTTTTGGGAGGTCTTTGAACTTGGTGAATATTCAGTGAAGATTTTTGTGCTCAGTGCGTGAGAAGTACAGCTGCTTTGGTGGAGATGTGTGCTGAAGTGGTGGCTGTTTAAACCAAAGTGAGAATTTCGTTCTCTCATAGGCCAGTGCTTCTGTGTAGAAACCTGGATTGTGGCTTCCTGTGTGTCTGTTACCTAGAACTCTGCTTTAGTGTATATGTTTCCTATGTAAAGTTTATTGCTTTGGTAAACAATAGTTTTTAAAATATGTATAAATCAATGCACAGTCACTTCTGTGAGTCTTATTACTGTAACTATTCTGTCTCTTTGCAATTTAGTAGGAATTTATAATTACTCTCATTTAGATTTCACAACAGGACCTCTAGGTAGAGCAAAATAGTTACATCCGCCTACAATTTCAGCTTGGTTGCTGGAGTCTTTGTTCAATGATACAGCATCTTCTGTAGGTCCTGTTTCTCCACATCCTGAAGTCTGCTAGGGAAAGTGAAATGGACTGCAGTGAGCAAGGAAAGGATAATGCAGTTCAGAAGGGAGCTCTTTTATAGGTCTTGTTCTGAATGAACAATCTCTGAATGCTGTATGTCAATTAAGAGAAGGAATGTAAGTCAAAGAGGCAGGTATGTGGTATTGGGTTGACTTTAACCAGATGTCCTAGACTACTGGAAGTGCAAGCCCTTTGTTCTAGAATATCATCCAGGCTAACTAACAGCAGTGATGTGAAAGTGGAGAGAGGGTGGAAAATGTAGCCTAAATTACCATATAAGGGTGGCATGGATAAGAGGCTTAGACATGGAGAGAAAAAGGTAGCTCTTGCAGAAGGATTAAACCCTTGCATGGTATGCCCTTGCAGAGGAATGAATTCTTGTGTAGCGTATTGGAGATGTGAGTGAATAAAAAATGTTCCTTTTCCTTCTGCTGAAGGCAGAGTGGAACATCTTCAGAGGATGAATAGAGTAATGTAGGGTTTAGGGGGGAGCTCCACCCAGAAAATGCACCACCTTTCCACTAGTTGGGGATGGATGTTGGGCTTGTAATGATGGGACTGCCAGTGGTGTTTTACTGGTAGAACCAGTTATTCATCTTCTGTAGAATTTTTTTTCTTCACTCAGCTTTATGCTTTCATTTTTTTTCAGGTCTGGGCTTCACAAAAGCCCTTAGAATCATGTCATGGGTCAAAGCAGGTGTGAAAATAAAACAGATTTGTGTGAGGAGGTGGAAGGAAATAATGCTCTTGTGTGTGTTGGTGAAATGAAAATGGAGTGCACAGAAGTCTTAAAAAATGCATAAAGAGCAGAGGAAGATGAAGTCCTAATAAAAATCAGATGAAGACAGCTTTTATGTTTGTGAAGAACAGGCTAACAGAAATAGACTGTTTTTATTACAAATACCTCAACCATTACATAACTAAATGCTAACGAACCAGGCTGTTGCAGATTGCAAACATGTATTAAAGGGAGAAGCTGGGTGTTGTTCATGTTTTTTTGTATTTGATGCTGTCTTGATTAACAGTAAAATAATATTGTAGAATCAATGAAGTATCTTCAATCCAGACTATGATGGTGATAAATTTATACTGCTACGTATTTGACAGTAATGTAGTTTACACTTTTCAGGGACTTACAGCATCAGAGATGGGAATTACTGCACTTTATATTCCAGTATATCAAATGTACAAGTAGTGCCTGAAAAACTGTGACATCACCTGATCCTGCATGACTGAGAGAAGAGGGATCTATTAAACATCTCTTCAAATCAATGTACAGCTGATTGCTAAGTGAAATGGCAGCTTTCCTCAATTTTTAGTTAGTTGGGATATAAGATTCTCATCATGTTTAGAGGTATCAAAAGGTTTGTCATAGCAAAGCCAGCAATGGCCAAGTTGCCCATTTTTTGACACACTGCTTGCTTAAGTTGGTGAATCAAGCTTTCTCTGCTTAGAAAAGCAGCCCTTTTCAGGCTCTCCTCATTAAATTATGTAAACAGCTGCAGCTTATTTTAAATTAATATTTTGTACATGTGTGACCTTAATATTCCTAGATTTTAGTGTTTATGAATGTTAACTTACACTTTTAAATTATGACTGTAGATTTAAATTGTACTTGTAGGAGTAATCATTACTTTTGTCAACATAAACATTAAACTGATTTGAATCTTCAACTAAGGTGGAAGTGCAGGGACATCCTCATTTTGTTTGAGAAGCCAATGATTTTCTCACAGTTTAAGACTAGATATGCTTTAGGACTTAAAATGCTTCTATTTCAGAGTAACCATGTATTCTACTGAAGGACCTCACTGTCTTTAAATCAATGCTTTCATTTGGGGGGGGGGGGAGAAACTGCATTTACTGGGCTTGTTTTATAATAGTGTTAAGTCTTATAATAATATGACTGTGCTTCATCTACGAGTGTATCTAGGTATATATGTATGTGCACAGCATTTAGGAAGAATTTCTTCACCATTAGGGTGGAGACACTGGAACAGGTTGTCCAGAAAGGTGGTGGAAGCCCTGTCCTTGGAGGTATTTAAGACCAGGCTGGATGGGGCTCTGAGCAACCTGATCTAGTGAGAGGTGTCCTGCCTGTGACAGGGGTTTTGGAACTAGATGATCTTTAAGGTCCCTTCCAACCCTGATGATTCTATGATTCTATAGATGTTCTAGAGAGGAGGAAAAATAACACTTTCTCTTGCTAATGTGTGTGAATAGTCTGTAGGAAAGATGTATTCCAGTAAGAAAAACTTGCCTTTGACTTTGCAACATAGTTACTTGGATTATTTGCGGGAGTCACCTTGCTTAGGCCATGTTTTTCATGCCATAAGTCAAGCTATCTGCATGGATGGAGCTTCACTGTGTGCACTTGGCTTTGGATAAAGAACAGTTTCTTCATAAGTATTTTGATAATATGTTGAGCCTTAAATATTTACTTACTGCATCTTGAAAGCAGAATATCAAGGGACAGGTAGGATTTTTTCTTTTTCTAAGCAGAATAAACAGAAAACCAAGAGTAACTGAAGATGCTGAATTTCATCTGTAGCCATTTGGCAGATGCAAGTTAACTTCCATGGAAAATGTGTTCTGTAATGCTGAAAAGGAGATACATAAAGCTGGGTATGCTGATAAGGCTTTTCTAAGTTAGCTCCTCATATATCTTTTTCTTTCTTTTGTTTAAGGAAACATGAATGAATGTAGTCTAAAGCAGAGGACTGAAATTGATCCTTAGTGTAATTAACCAGTGGTGTCCAGAACTGTTGTCATTGTGGTTCCACAGCTGTGTCTCTTACATCCTAAGCATCCTTTCAGTGAAGGAGGGTTCTCTGTTCCAAGAAACTAGTGAGTCACAGGGAAAAACAAGTAAATGGAGATCTGAAAGATACCAAGCAGCAGGCAGAAGAGCAGCTGTGAGCTCTCCAGGCTAGACCAGACCAAGGAGCAAAGACCTTTATATGCATGGGGCTGAAGTTCGTTGATGCTGTTAATAACTTATTACAAGCTGGTACATTTGGCAACCCTGGCTCTCAATATCATAGTGGGACTATCTTGAAAGCCATAAAAACAAGTATTCTGTAACATCTCAGTACAGAGGAGAAATTCTTACTTCTGATGTATGTGAATCAGTTGAGGATTACAGCAGGAGTTACAGGCATCACAATTTGGGTGTTGAGCCGGGTGGGAAGTTTTGAAGGTGGTGACAGGTAGCTTCAGTCATTACATAACTGATAGAGCACCTATTCTGATCTTTTTTTTTATTGTGCTAGGGTTGTGCAGAACTCTATAAAATTGTTCACTCTGGAGATTCTTAACTGTTGATGAGTGTACTTCCATCTGCCAGTTAGACCTTTCAATAACAAAAGTATCTTGAGAAGGTGAACATAAAAGTTGGAAAAAAATAGCTGAAGAAGAGGGAATTCATTTTGGCACATCTCCTCTGAAAAGGAATGTATATCCTTAAGGATCTAGCCATAGAGTGGTTCTTGTGCACTTCCAGAAGAGCTCAGGAACAGAAGAGCTTGCTTGAATGTTATTTCAAAGCAACAGCTAATTGATTGCTGAAGTGAAAAACCTTAAATGTTACCTAGGACTGGTCTATGAGTACGGTCTTTGAAAAACAATTTTTGTATAAAAAACTTGAACTACTTTGCAGCTGGTGTGAGGGATACTTCAAAGGTGCAGAAAGGTATGATGTGGAGAGAGATCCCCTGCTCAAAGTGAATTGTGATTCATTGAGAAGAATGCTGAAATGTTAATTATTACTTTGGGGCCTGAAAATTGTGACAAAGGAGCAGGAAATGGAAATATTGAAAAAGATTCTCTGAATTATTCACAGCAAAGAATGGCTTTACATTTGTCTCTCCATCTGTCCTGCCCTCTTCCACTGCTCAGTTCAACATGGGGTGGTAAGGGTTGGAAATATGCCACCAGTTTAAATGGCATTGTTTCAGAGTTTGTAATAAAGTGCAAGGCCTTTTTCAGTGAGAGTATTAAAACAAAAGGGAAAAATGAAACAGTACAGAGATGGGTAATTTTAAATGACTGCAACTGCTGCTGCTCATCTGTTGGAAATCTGGTCTATTTTCATGTACCTATTGATTATCTTTCATCAGCTTCCTAAAAGGAAGTGTTTTGCACCAAACACTGTGACCCACATAAGGAGTCGGCTCTTGTTCAGCTCAGCTGTTGGTTCTGGTAACTTATCCCAGACAGCCGCCTGCAGAGGAACAGATCCTCAGCACTGTCAGCCTGCAGCTGGAGTCAGATCTGCTGAAGTGGAGCCAGGAGGGAACTACAGCTTGCTGTTTTTCTGTATGTTTAGAAATAAGAGAAAATCCAGTAATAGAGAATTCTTACTCATACCTTTCTGCTGTAGGCTGCAAGAAGTTCTGCTTCCTGAAGTTCTGCTTCCTTTATTCTTATGAATGGATCCCCAAACCCACCATCGACAGCTCTGATTGTTCTTTCCGTGCAATTAAAACAATGTAGCAAGTGCAAAGACGTGCTGACCATTTTAATATTTCCATCACTCTAATTATAATGGGCATGGGGACATCTCTATGTCTTCAGTTGTGTAGCTTCTTTTTCAGGCCAACTGTGGATTTTCCTTTTTGCTTCCCATTTCTCAGCCTGAGAGAGCAAGCACTACTCAGGATGCCACCAAGGACACTGCCTGTGTTGCTTTCTGTGTGTATGGGGACAATAATAGATAGGATATTATTTTTGCCTTTCCCAGCTTCTGCCAAATGATGTGATGCAGTTGAGCAAGAAACAATGTGGTACTTGTGACAGCATGCTAAGTGCATTTTATTTTAAGGGAGTTTTTGTGATCTTAAACATTAACAGATGCCTTTACAGAGAGCAGCTGTCATCAGGATAAACTGACCTGTAAGAACTCTTAAGAAGCCTAGTGAATAGTTTCAACTTTTTCAGTTAAAAAAGAATTTTTATAGGTAAGACAGGTTACATTAGTTTTCTGTATTCAGGGAGGAGCACTGCCTACCAGCCTGCTATTTGAATACTGTACTTTGATAACAGGTACGTGGCTCATTTCTGTAAGAATTTGCCTTAATTTATTCCCTTATCTATTTTTTCAAATAGGCACTGATTCAGTTTTGAGTGCTTTGAAGCTTTCTCATTATTCTAAATAATGGAAATTTCTTCAATAAATGCTTTTGCAGTCTTGAAAATAAAAATCTCACTTGGCACCTGCAAGTTGAAAAGCTAACTTGGTGAAAGGACTTATTTTATTCTATTCCCAGAAGTAATGAGTGTATCTCATTATGATGCTCTCTTTAATTGGATAGAAGCTGCTTGTATATCTATATATATATATTTTCTGTCCCTGGCTTCCTTCCAGCACTTCAAAACTTCTGCCACAATTAAAAAAAATACAGATTTTAAAGTTTCTTGGCCAGCTGTACAGAAAGGGAAAATCAAATCTGTCTTACTAAGTATTACAGTAAAATTTTTGCGACAAAGATGAAGACTTGTAAAGAAACCGTGAGACTAAGAAGGAATAAAATACCCTGCCTTAAAAGTGAGCTGCAAAGAAGTTTTGGATCTTACATTTTCAGAAGTGAATACATTTTAGTTGAAATGTATTCAGTAATACTGCAAAACATCTAAATTATTCTAATTTATGTCTGAGGATTATGAGAACATGGCAAGAATAGCTGCGTTGTGTTAGTGTATTAGCTTCATGGTATGCTAGTTCCGACTCGTGTGTGGCACACACTGTCAGTCTTCACTGGGGGATCTTGAAAAATCCTCTCTGGCAAACCAGCTGTTTAAGTGTAATTTGGTAACTTGAAAACGGGTTGGTACTTGAAGGAATATTTCTAATACAGTGCAGTTAATAGCTGTGAATCTTTGTCATTTTTACTTGAGCTGTAGTGGTAGTATTAAGCTTCTTTCCACTAATCTGGTTTGTGTAGAACAAATGAGTAATGAGCTGGATGCTTGTAATACCAGTGAAGAGTAGAATATTTTACATGGTCACTACACCCCACTGGTGAAATTTTATTCCAGTAACTGTGTTGTACTCGTATAATACAGATTGTAATCTTTTCAGGTTTGTGAAGTTTTATTCATGTATTGGTGAGAAACAGGATTTGTTTTGCATTGCTGCTTTGTTATTCCTTAACCTAAACTGGAAATTTCTGTGAAAAGAATTGTAAGCTTATTCCACTAGCTTGTCAGTCATTACTATTTGAGTTTGCAAGAAGATGCACAGATAACTATTTAGGTATGAGTCCATGCTTACTTAAGTCAACAGTGGGAAGCTATCTGGGATAAATTCAGACTTCCAAACCTGTGACTGTAGGATATGCTGGATCAGTTTTGAGTTTTCCTCATGTTGCAAAGAACTTTAAGGTTAAGCAAAGTAGATTTTCTAAACTCAGAAGGCAAATTAAAATCAGTTTTACTTAGATCTTTAAGTCAGTCACTTTTTTTAAAAAAAATAATTTTTTTTGGTTACACATAAGATTAGTGACTTAAGCTGAGTCTGGACATTGTGTATTTCACTTCTTGAACATACTTGAATGCTGGAGTAAGTATGGGAGAGGATTTCTGTAGGAGGATTGGGTGCCTAACGGTCCTGCTTCTGGAGATAGCAGATGTTGGCTTTTCAGTTCAGAATTGTGATGTAAATATTATAAACAGAATGGTTTTTAAGGAGCTTGTGTATATAGAAACATAGAAACATTTCTATGTTTCTGTATTTTTAAGGAGCTTGTGTTTATCATTTCATATAAGCTGTATAGCTACTCTTGAATTTACTTCACTGTATTTTAGGTCTTCAGGGGGAGAGTAAGCATGGCTTTGCATGAGTGGTGGGATACAGAGATGCACTGGTAAGCCTGATGATCCGGACTAGGAAGTTGTAGGCAGTAGTAGAGGCTTTTTTGTTAAAGCTCTCTGGTGATACTTGCACCTTTACTCATTATCTAACTTTTGCTAATTCAAATAATTACATTCTACTCCTGTTACTTTTGAAATTCTGGAAATCATGTTTAATGTGACAAGCAAGATGGGGGAGCTTTGGAGCTTTAAGTTTATCATCTGTACTTAGGTTGAAGATAAAATCCATTGAAGGGAGTTTCTTAATTTGACCTTGCCTGATGCTTTAATACTTGATACTTAAGTTATTTTAATTGTAAGGTTATCTTTAAAAAACTATTGTCAGGATGTAAATTTACTAGAAAACTGACTAGGAAAAGTGAAAATCTTAAAGACATAGGAGCACTAGTCTGAGGATACGTTTTTCCCTTCTCCCACAGGTGTTGCTTGTTAATTGGTCCTGAGCTCCCTTTAAATCACCTGTTTATCTGCTGCTGGTTAATAGGTGTCTGCACCCAGACTTTATTCACTGCCTGTTGCTTTCGAGCAGCTGTTGCTTCCTTAGGTTTCATCTTCTGTGGTGATGTGCTGCCTCCTTACAAATTTTGTTTGTTGTCTGGGAAACCCCCATGAGTCTACTTGCATCTTAGTAGATAGAAAGTAGAAATTAAATGTGGTGCTGGCTCTTGGTGAACTTCTGAATGGTAACAGTGAAACTACCCATACAAAGCTACTAGCCACTCTGCTAATTAGGGTGTGAACTGCACCTCAAGTCCTACCCTGTAGGAATTTTAACACATTGACTGCACTAGGAGTTAGGTGCCTAAAGAGGTTGGAAGCATTGTGGCTTTAGTTCAAAATTTAAACTGAAATTTAATTTCAGTTCCTCAGTGAGAGAGGTGATGCAAGTGCTTTGTCCTACCAGCTTTTTCCCTTGGAAAAGAGTTTTTTTGTTTTCTTCATTTGAAACCTTTATTTACTATCTTCATTCTGCTTCATAAGGATTTAAAGACTTGCATTCAATGTTATCACAATGAAAAGAATCTTGTGCAGAACTTTGGAGAGATCTTTACTTTTAGTTTCAAGAGAATTTGCTTTACTTCAGTATGTGGCCATCTCTTTAAAAACATGACAGCAGTTAAAAAAAATAAGGTTAGATAGTCATTGTTTGGTCATCTTTTAGTACCTATCAACATTTAAAACCTGATGTCTTGGTGCATCTCAAAAAATCTGTGCTTTTAGTTCTTCGTAGTGTGCCTTCTGTATCCAGTCATTTTTTTATTTTAAATGTTTCATTGACAGCACTCTGTGCATTTTAGATTTTGAATCTTCTCTAGTGATAAACCTGTGTTTACATTTCAAATGTGTAAGAATCAACAGCAATAAGAGTACTTAAAAATGTTATTATAAAGCTAATGTAGATAGAGGTATTACATCTTCTGCAAGTACAGTAGTGCTTACTAATTTAGTATTTTGTTCATAAGAATAACTGTATTTGTTTGAGTGCCTCTTTACATTATCTCCTCTACTGATTTTTGGAAGGGATAGAGTTACTTTTTTTCTGTAATAGCTAGTATGGGGGCTGTGTGTTGGATTTGTGCTGAAAATAGTCTTGATAACAGGGATATTTTAGTTATTTGCTGAGCAGCGCTTGCACAGAGTCAAGGCTTTCTGCTTCTCACACCAGCCCATTGGTGAGTGTGCCAGAAGTCTGGAGGGGATACAGCTGGGACAGCTGACCCCAACTGACCAGAGGGATATTTCAGACCATATGATATGTTAAGCATAAAGCTGGGGAAAGGAGGAAGAAGGGAGGGGATCTTTGAAATTATGGCATTTATCTTTACAAGTAACCATTACATGTGGTAGAGCCCAACTTTCCTGGAGATGGCTGAACACCTGCCTGCGGATGGGAAGTAGTGAATGAGTTACTTGTTTTGCTTGTGCATATGGCTTTTGGTTTACTTATTTGCTTTATTTCAACCCACGAGTTTTCTTGTTTTCACTCTTCTGATTATCTCCCTCATCTCACCAGAGGGTGGGGTGAGAGACATGGCCCTGTGGGACTTAGTTGCCAGCTGGGTTTAAATCACACCACCTTCCTTATAAAAGGCAAAAGTAAGTATAAGAGCTGTGCTGATGAACAGCTTCTGTTATCCAGTTGAAAGTGGGAGACCCAAAATTGGGTCACTTGTATAAAACATGGAAGAAAGTGACATAAATATTGAAAGCCTTGAATCCCTGGATAACAATATTGCCTTAATATTTAGGTGGTATTTGTCAAAATATTGAACAGCTTTGTTCAGTATTCTAAATAGAAAGATTGAGGGGAAAAAGTCTTCAACTAAAGGAAATGAGAACTGTTCTTTCTTTTCTCACTGTATCATTCTACTTGTGAGGGAAGGGGACCATAACCAACATGTCCAGCATGGGGTTTGTGCCATTCTGTCCCTCTGCTCTGGTGAGACCTCATCTGGAATATCACATCCAGCTCTGGAGTCTTCAGAGCAAGAAATACATGGACCTGGTAGAGTGGGGCCAGAATTAAAGCCACAAAAGTGATCAGAAGCCTGGAAGCTCTCTGCTGTGAGGCCAGGCTGAGAGAGTTGGGATTGTTCAGCTTGGGCAAGAGAAGGTTCAGGGGAAACCTTATTGCAGCCTTTCAGTATTTAAAGGGGGCCTGTACGAAAGATGGGAACGCTCTTTTTAGGGGGGCCTGTTGCAACAGGACAAGGGGTGATAGTTTTAAACTAAAAGAGGAGAGATTTAGACTAGGGAGAAATAATATTTTTATTTTTTTTTTCGAATGAGATTGGTGAGAACCTGGCCCAGGTTGCCCAGGGAGGGGGTAGAAGACCCATCCCTGGGAACATGCCAGGGGGGGTTGGATGGGGGGTTGGGA
>JANHFX010024739.1:11481-25755 GCA_027560015.1 Chloroceryle amazona
GAACGTGCCAGGGGAGGGTGGATGGGGCTCTGAGCAACCTGTGGGGTTTGCGGATGACGGGGCGCACTGCTGGGGGGGGGAACGGACACTAGACTAGATGAACTTTGAAGGGCCCTTCCAACCCGAAGCATTCTGTGATTCTGTAATCTCTCTGTTACCTGAGGTCTTTTCAGAGCAGATGATTTCACAAACAGTACAGGTATCTGAAATAATCTTAGCTAAAACAAAGAAGCTGTGTGACACATGAAAATATTTAGTGCATTCTTGACAGTTTTATTGCCAGTATGAGTTTGTCCTCTCTATGGCTTTTTGCTTCCTTTTCATATGAGTACATTTAAAGACATGCTGATCATGACCAATCCTATGATCAAGCTTCTTTTGGTAAGGCTGTTCCACAGGAGGATGATTTCTGTTCATATTTATTAAGTGAAATATTCATTCACATATAGTTAAATATATTCAGTTCTGGATACAGACAGATTTGAGGCTTGTGTGGTTGCTGTCCTTTTATCTGTGTTTTTTTACTCCAGTAAGCTGGTGTTAACTAATTTTTTTCTTTTGTTCTCAAGAATGCACTGGAAAAAAATAATAGAACTGTCAGATTATTTTAGTCTGTGGTAATATTTGTCTGCTGCAGGATGTGTCCTAAAAGTTTGTTAGTCACTGCTATTAATGCCATATTAAACATGAGAGATTCCTAATAAAAATTCTCTGAGATGTTGTAGTTTGTTGCTAGTTGTCCTTTTGGAAGGCCATATTCTAGGTGACTAGTATTTCTCATGACAATTCAACAAGCTGCTTTCCTGTCTTTCTAAGGCAGCAAAAAATTTCCTTGCTTTATAGATTGCTAGTTTAACATATGCTTTGTGGTAAAGTTAGTTTCTGTGTAGACTTTCTGTGGGTGGCTAATTTTGGTTGGTTTTCGTAGCTTAGTTTAGAAGCTCTACATAGACTGCTGTTAGGTGTCTCTTAGAACTGAAGCAGACACATTTGTGGATGCTCATTTCTGGCATCCACAGACTGCATTTTTATAAGGTTCATCTGTGGAATAATGTCCTAAAATGGCTTTCTTATGTCATGATCAGTTTTCCACCTGACATACCTAGTTTCAGTAGTGTTTTGAAAAGACTTTCTTAGGCTTTAAAGGGGAGTAATTTGAAGAATGATAAAATTAACAAAGCTTGCTTTGCTACAGCTTTGTCTCGTGACAGTGCGCTTCGGTTCTAAGGAGAAATGCTCATCTTGACTTTCCGTTTGGTGGCCATAACATTGCTCCCTGTGGATTGTGTCTGTGCTGCAGGCTGATCTGAAGTGATGAGTGCAAAAGAGATGTTGATTAAAAGGGTTTTCTTTTCCTACTCGGCCCATCTACCCTCACACAATTTATAGAATCAATGCAGTACCCTCTTCAGAGCTCTGCTGCAAACTGGTAAGCTCAAAATAGAGAGATGGGGAAGAAAAAATGGAGATGGCGATCTATATTAGCCTGGCTTTCTAAGGTAATAAAACTTAGTCTAGATCTTGTTCATGAATGAGTTGTAGTGAGATCTACCCAGAACTCTGAAGAGACATACATGAAATAGAAACTTGAAAGTCTTCAAAATCTTTACTGCCATTTTCAGCCTGCTTAGCACCAACCTCTACTTTTCAGTGAACACTGCTGCAAATTCCTCTTGGAGAGGAGGGAAATCCTGACTTTAAGGGTGTGCTTTGTTTGTTTTTTTTTTTTGATACTGTGGTTTGACAGACCCTTTTGCTGTTTGTTACTGGAGGTTTTTGAGGTTTGTTTTGATGTCATGTTAAGCTGACTTGTGCTGAAACTGTGAAGAATTCTCAATAGTGCAATAAATTGCCAAGATGTGGGTATGTTTAATTGTAATCCCTTTGTTAATTGTGTGCAACCCGCTCTGCACAAAACCATGTATTCAATGATAACACTATTTTTGCATTTATTTAAAATACAAAGTTCTTTGATAATGGCTTAGAAAAAATCAAGATGACCACTTCTTTGGGTTCCAAGTACAATGAATTCTTTATCCTATGTTTTTGTTTTAAATTGGCTTCATTTTCTGTAAATGATCTACATTAGTCTCTTTTCTGAAGATCACACAGGTTTAGTTTTATTTCCAGAATTTAATACCTACCTGCAGATTATGTTTTACAGTTAAGAGGTAGCTTCTTCAGTGAAGCACTGGAATCTAAATATGCTAGACTTCCAGCTGAAACTTTCCTTTCTGGATGAATTTTTTAATGCCACATTATTCTTTGGATTTTGAGCACAAGGCTCGTTGAGGGATTGAATTCTCTCTTTGAAATTAATGACACCGAACTTGGGAACATCTGCCTCTAACATCAGTTGAGCATGCAGAAAAAAAACCCCTTTTTTCAGTTGTATTTAGTTGCAGAACTTAAAAGAACCCCAGTCTTCTGTGTGCCAGAAACCAAGCTATTCTAAGAGAAGTGGAGTATGGCTGGAGACAAATGACAAATTCGTATGACAGTTTTTGCCCCTTAACCACATAGTGTGCTTAAAATAGGGTATAAAAAGTCTTCCTGGATTTGTTTCTTGTTTTCTGTTTTGAGAGAGGTGCTAATGTGTCCCAGTTATGAATAAACTTTCATGTCATGTTTTTTATGATGTTTGCCACTTCACAGATGGGCTTTTGAGGCACTGGGAGTTGAAAGTCGTAGGAAATCTTCAGCAGATTTGAGTCTTGCATGATGTGCTTTGCTTTAAGTCATTGCAACTCATCCTTCTCCAAATTTGGCCAAAATGTAACACTTGGAGTGGAGGTGGAAGGACTAGGTATCCTAGCTGCTGAATAGAGAATGTGGGAATTATTCTAGTTTTTACTTAATGTTCTTAAGGCTGGGAAAATCCCAGGAAGCTGATGTACAGGTTACTTATTCTAACGGATCGTGTGCTTGTAGGCTAAATAGGTGTGGGTTATGTGATTTAAGAACATAATAATGAGTAAAAGATAACTGTAATACTGCTGAAATCCCTTGACATCTTACATGGGGGGGGGGAGACAACTTCTTTTGTGTAGAGGTTTAAAAATACGTGATTAAAAAATATGATTCTGGAGAGTTTGTCATGCAGTTACCTGTGCTTATATCAGCTTGGATGGGATATGCCTGAAAAATACAGGGAATAGTAATCTTTCTGCCAAAAGGGAGAAATGTTGTGTGCTGTACCTCAAACATATACAGAAACATGAATTGGAAGACAGAGAGGGTACTTTTTTTTTTGCATGGCAGTAGTAAGAGTTAATCTGCCTCTGCCACAAAACATGGATAAAGAAGCTGAGTTTCTACTTGAACCTTTACACAACCCTCTTCCCCTTTCCATGTAAAAGTGTTTTTTTCCCCATGTATAATAAAACCAAGAAAATAGGAAATGGATGTGGTAGAAGAGAAGGAAGGAAACCAGACAATAATTGCTGAGTTGTTTTAAACTTTTTACCACTCCAGTCCTCAAAAGTGACCTCAAAATATACAATACTTCTTCATTATTTAATCACATAAAAACTTAGCTCAAGAGCGGAGGTAAGATCTTTTCTATTCTGCAGTTGGTCCTAATGAAGCACTATGCAAAGTTTACAGTCTTCATGAACTAGTATCATTACACTGTAAACATCATCTTGGGGAATTCTGAAATGATCAGGAGATCAGGCCTGTGTGCTATGTACATGGTTTTTGGCTGCTGGGGTTTTACTGCTGTGTTGAAAATCTGATTGTGCAGTCTAGAGTATGCTATGTTCTGTTTGCTCTTCTACCATCTCTTAAGTATCTAAGAGAATACAAGTAAATATTCCTTATCAGAAACTGGGATGTCTAGAAATTGCAGTAGCAACTTACTGTGCTGATTTATCTGCACATGTTTCTGAGTTCATTGCAGGATCTAAATAGGCCAGGCAGATGCAGTCTGGTATAGAAATTATGTATTAATTTTAACCTTAAAATCTTAAGGCCACGGTGAAGGTCAGTTACCAACTTACTTGGTAACACTGCAGTCAACTTACTTGATAACATTACAGAGTGGCTGAAAGGTAATCTTTGCTCCAGAATTTTGGGAGCATTGTGCCTTCTGTAATTATATGTAATAGTAACTCTAGTAATTCAAAATGAACTGCTGACTTGCTTAAATTTATCAGTCATGCAGTGAACCCTGCCAGCTGCCATTATTGCTTGTACTGTTGCCTGTCCTGTTGGCTATCGTGCTAGTCATTTAATTCTGGTAAGTAGCTCTGACATCTTTTATATGTTGCTGCTGTTCAGGGGTATACAACTGTTCTCAATCTAGCAGACAGCAGCACGTAGCTTTTAAGATATGACTAGCAGTTCAGACTAACAGCTATCATACTGGTAATAGCAAAAGGTATAAATATTAGGGTAAATTGTGAATCACTCTGAGTCTAGTACTTGCCAACCTGTTATGTGAGCAAATTAAACATGTCCTGTGTTAAATTATGTTGTATGTGGTGCTACAGAGGGAATGATTCCAATGCTGTTGTATAGGAATGTAACAAACAAGTAAAGTTTGAATGAAAAGGCAAAGATCTTGGAGTTCTAAATTTTATTTCATATGGCTCAAAACCATGTAATTATCTCTCTTACTGTTAGGTGGCATGGGGTGCATGTTTAATACATGACCTGGCAGGTATGTTTGTAGAGGGCCAGATGGGCTTTTCAAAGTGAGGATTTGTGATCTCTGGTTTGAGTACCTGGTCTAAAGTCTAATTTTGCAAATGTATCATCTTTGGCAACTGATATCAGGTGTAAACTAAGTTTAGTGAGTGCATTGACTGGCCTTATTTAAAAGAGCACTGTTTGCAGTGCTTGATTTATTCAAGTCTGATTACTTAGGAATGTGCAATTTTAATAAATTTCAAATGTTCTGGTTTTTTTTTTGTAACCTTACTTTGGAAAAACTTGTCAAACATTACAAATTCTACATCTCTAAAAGGCACAGAGCTCACCTGTAACAAGCAAATCAATTTTTATAAATTTGACATCCAGACACACTGCTGGGGCACATGATCACCACCTCCTGTTGTTTAAGCTATCAAATATTCTAGGAAGAATAATAGTTACAATTAAGATTTGTCCAAGTATGAATTATGTCTTACTCTGTAAATGAGAGAGTTATGATTTAGATTTTCCATATTTGATCCTTACCAGAGGTACAGTCTTTGGAAAATATGACAAACTCAACATTACTGTAAACCATTCTCAAACTGCCTTCTGCTCTGTCTGCATCTGTTAAGGCTTCACCCTTTTTGTGAAGGGGGGGAATAAATAACCCAAGTTGTCGTCATGTTGTCATGCACCCCTCCCCATTTATAGAATATTCACCATGGTGAAGCTTCTTGCTTAGGAAAGCTGGGGCTGGGTGAATCTTGGGCTGAAATTTAAAACGGTGTATGTGTTCTCACTTGAAAGTGTGTGTGAGCATAGCTAAGTATCAAGAAATTATGGTGTATTATTCAATAAAGTTATATGCACACCTGAAAACTTCTTTGCCAGCCATGTGCTCCTGGTAATTACCTACTCCATGTTGAGTGTGGTGGATTCTATCATATGATAAATGCAAGCTGGAGCAGAGTGTAACAGGAGAATTGAAGCTAAAGAATCTGCCAGGTTCTTTCACAGTTACTTTACTGAAGATCTTCTGACAAATTGAGTTCCTCTTAGAAGAGACTAATGCAGGGCTTGATGTGTGATTGAGACTCCAGCTTGAAAAACTAGTATGTCTGGATTCAGGTCTCCAGACTACCTGAAAGTGGTTATGTGGCCGTGAATAATATAATAATGGGCAATGCTTGACTTGTTGTTCGATTGCAAATAAGTATTGGGGTAGCCCTGAGCAGGGACTGTCTTCTTGACTGATAGTTCCAAAGATAACCAGCCTGATACAGGAATTGAAATAAGCTTGCTTTTTTTTTTTCCCCTCTGTGCCTCTAATGATGCTTTAGGGAGCTGTGACTTCCAGTGAAATCTTGCAGCCTCAAAATTTTTTGGATAGATAAGAGATGGTCTAACAGCAATATACAAGGTCTGTGTTCTGGTGACGTGGTCCACTTGGTGAGCTGGGTTCAGCTGCCTTCCATCCTGTATTTTGTGGTTTTGGATGACATGAGGAATGGCTATTGGTGTTATACATGCTATCGAATTAGCCAAATGCTGACTAATTGGCAAAAAAAATCTGGGAGATGTTTTCTCCTTGGGAGAGTGGAGAATATATTTATTAGCCTTGTGTTAAACTGAATACTGTCCCCTTTTCAATAGTGCACATGGATTGAAATAGAATAGCATCTGACCCAAATCCTACTGAAGCTGGACCATCCCAAGGTTGTCTGCTATCCTCATTTTGTAGTCTTGTCTATCATGGCTTGCAAACAGAGATAGAAGGCAGAGGAGGTTGGGAATGATGCCATTCCTATAGAAATGAAGCTTTCCTGATCTTTTGACATTGATTTATGTATGTCATGACCAGGTAAGTGCTTTATTCTTTGGACAGCTTGCCCACAGAGACTCTTCTTGATACAGGAGTACCCTGCACATGAATCAAGTTCCTTTTGAAGGTCTGAGGCTGGAGTTTGTTGATCACCAACTGATTTCAGCAGGATGTGTGGCTCTGTTTTGCATATTGCTGTCTGCTCTTAGAATGAAATGCAAGCGTATTTAGGTATACATAACTATTCTGAAATTCATATGGATTTAATATATATATTAAAAATCATTATTGTAAGGGTGTAGCAGAGGTTTTGGGTGGTGTTAAGATAAATCAGCTATATAATAATTTTCCGTTTAAGTGAATGCACACTGTGTTCCTGCCTGGTGATGAGCAGCAACTCTGTCAAGTTCCTTCTAAGAACTTCTAGTGAATATTGGAGATAATTACTAGGTTGTTTTTCTCAGACCTGCTGTTCAGGGGGAAGGAGGGAGGAGGGGGATGACTGGCTCTAACAGCCCTGTAATTTACTGCTGCAAGAAGGATGGTGTAACTCTTAGTTTAGAGAATTCTTCACCCTTTCTGTCTGAACGTACTGTGTTGCTAGCTCTGATAAAAGTTCTTACTGGATGTATTTAATTTCTTTAGCTGTCAAGTGCATTATGATTTTAACTGGGGAAAAAAGCCAAATTCCAGAAATACTGTGCCACAGTTAGTGGTATCTCGGTGGTTGATTTCAGGAGTCATTGAGTTTCCCCAGTGGGGAGCTGGCTCCTGGAGGAAACTTTGCATGCTGGTTTTGTTGTTGTGGTTTGTTTGTGATGATTTTTTTATTTAAGTAAGGTCATGGACAGTATTTACCACTTTTACAGGGCTTGATATTAACTAACTGCTGACCCTCCTGATTTTGTAACATTGAAATTGTGGAGACGGAAATACTTTAAAATTTTGAAGCGTTACATAAGGCTGGGGGTTTCTGGAGTTCTATGACATTTCCAGGATGCTTAAATAACACAGTGCTAATGGCATCGCATTTATTGTCCACTCTTATGAGCTCTCAAGTATTAGCTTCTATTCAAATTGCTTGTGTTTTTCTTTTCAGGCAAATTTTGAAGGGTGAGCAGGAGGTACCAGACTCGATGAGTTTCCATCGAAATGTCGGAAAAGTCAGGCCAGAGTACAAAAGCAAAGGATGGAAAAACAAAGTATGCAACACTCAGTCTGTTTAATACTTACAAGGGAAAATCACTGGAAACTCAGAAAACCACAGGTGAGTAAATGGACTTAAGTTTTGCATTCTGCTTCTTCATTATTTTAGCACTAATGAAATGTGCAAAGTATATAAATGAGCACTTAACCACAGCAAGATTTTTGAACTGCTTGATAAAACAGTTAAGTGGAAGAATTCTGGAAAGCAGTCTCGACTGCCGTTTCTGGTTAGCTGTAAATAAGACTATCATTTCAGGGTGACAGCATTTTCAACCTAGTACGAAGTAGAATATAGGTAAATAAAATGATTTGTAGCTGTAGTCTCCGTTTGTTATCAGTATATGACGTTATACCCTAGCTGTGCATTTTACTGTTATTTCATAAAGCATTTGTGGTACTGTCAGTGTTAAATTAACAAGAAGGCAATGCCCATTTTCAGATCAGGAGCTTTGTCTGTTTTGCAGACAAGCACTGGGTGGGACTTACACTGCAGTCTCAAATAAGGCCACTGTGGGCCTGCATTTTCATGATTGACTGGATTGAGAACTAGGTGGGGAATGACACTGCAGTGTCTGAATCTAATCAAACGTACTTGTCTAAATTTGAGTGTGAGAGGCGCAAAGTGTATGCAAACTTTGTTAAAATTAGGTACAACATTACTTTTAAAGGTCGAAACTGAGATGTTCGTAATGGTACAACATGCCTGGGGTGTTATCTTGTACTTGTTTGTCCAAGCTGGTTAGTTGGTAGGATGAGTGCCCTACGTAGTGCATTAGCTTCATGCTGCTTTTTCATACTTGTGGCCTGGAGTAAATGCAATTTGTGGGAATGTTTTTGCAAAAGCAGCATCTGCCAAATGAAACTGGCAGCAAAAAAGAAATGAGCTGGTCCCATGTGGGTATTCCTGGACTCATCAAGGTATATTAAACCCCAGAAGGAGCAAGAGAATGATGCTTGACAACATATTAAAGGATCTTAAGACATAACATATTTTAAAGGTTTTCTCTAGCTTTCTGTTACTAAATGTGTATAGAGGCAGGGCCATATATCCTTTTTAATCTCTGGAATAAGCTAGTCATAGTGACTCACTATTCAAAAAGTGCTCGAGTTCTTCCAAACCAAGTATTTGTAATTCTTTTTTAAAAATTAAATTATGAAGGATTTTGAGTTTCTAATTCTTAGGTTCTTAAATTTTCTGAGCTTTTTGCAGAACATTTTTATTGATCTAGGCAGCAGATCTATGTGCTAAACAGTGTTGTTAACTTGCACTTTCTGTTTTGGAGTGCAGTTGCTGCACGACATGGATTACAGAGTCTTGGAAAAGTTGCTATTTCAAGGAGGATGCCTCCCCCAGCAAACCTCCCCAGTCTCAAAGCAGAGAACAAAGGCAATGACCCTAATGTGAACATTGTGCCTAAAGATGGCACAGGATGGGCTTCGAAACAAGAACAGCACGAAGAAGAAAAGTAAGTAACCAGTGAGATCAGGATTGTTTTGCTGTGCCATTTCTTTCGGGTTTTCCCAACAGTAGGGATGGGCAGGACCTGGGGAGAAATTGGCTAGATTTGACTGTCCTCGAGATAGCTACCAGAGAGGAAATAGCACAGTTACTAATTTCTGCGAGGAAGAATCTTTCTATTAGGGGACAGTTAAAAAACAAACAAATCCCCTTTGCTTAAGCTGAAAGCAGTATCTTTGTAAATTCCCTATGAAGGGATGAGTGTTTTCTTTAACCACCTGATGTGGCTGCCTTTGTGCGTGTTCTGATGGCTGCTCAAAGAAAATACTGAAGCATATTTTTGTAAGATTTGTGTAATTAGCTTAAAAGTCTCTTGAAGCTCTAGGAGGAATCCTTAGGTACAGAGCAGTTATTAAATAATAACTTGCAAGTTTGAGATCATGCAAAGATCTGTTCAATGCGATTGTGCAGATGTAGGGTAGAGAAAGCTCAGAAATTGTTTATTTGTACACATTTGTTTGTCTGCTTTATTTTCCTAATGGTTCTTAATATTTACACTTCAATTTGTTTGCTTAGTATGCCATTAATTCTACAGACTTAAAAAAAAAGTCTACCTTGAACTTTATACTGTTGTTTCTCACTCTCACAATATGTGGTATAAACAAAATAAAAGTGATGGTGATGTTAATACCCTGCTGTATACTCTGTATAATTTCCCACGCTCGATACAGTTTCATCTGCTAAATTTGTTTCATACTTGTACAGGAGGTCAACTAAAGAAAACAGACTAAAACTTTTCACTAATCTCATTAGAAAGTATTTTCAAGCAGGTTGTTTTTCCATGTAAACTTAGAATAGGACATTCTTACTAGAAATACAGAAGTGTGTTTTAAGTATTTGTTCTTAAACATATAAATTGTTTTGAAAAACACTTGAACGTAGGAGCACTGATTGTATGTTGCTAGCATTTGTGAAAACAAAAGATTATTCAAGGTTTTATTCCCCTTCTTGCTGTCCCTTTATTTCTCCCTGTGTACTTTCCTACATTTAAATGTTAAATTTTGACTTCTTGCTGTAAAAGGTTAGACTTCAGGTGTATACTGTTTGTTTATCTTTTTATTTTAAGCTTATGAAACTACAGATTTACAATTTTCTGCTCAGTTATTTGTATGGTATTTCAACAACTTCCTGTAGTTAAGTCACACTTTGTCTAGTTAAGTCTGTGTTGAGCCAGTAGCTTGTTTGACTAAAACACACTATTAGCTGTGTCTTTGTCTGCTTTTCCATAGGCTGCTGCGTTTCTTAGAAGTATTTTTCCAGTGATTGATGTTGCAATTAAAAATAAATAGTTGTCTCTTATCTGCAGCTGAAAGGTGTTTGCAGTTGTATTTTCATGTGTTATTCTGATAAAGGCCTCCAAGACCACATGCAAGGTAAAGTAGTCAGGGAAGGGACCTGTTCCCAGGAACAGTATGCCCAGGTCACAGATAAATTCTCCTAAATTTAGACCATCTAATGCATCTGCTCGAGACCATTTTTGTAACTACTGCTGTATTTCTCCAGTATTTCAACATGCTTATAAATTCTGCAGTTTGCATGTGAAGTGTTTTGGATTGCCTCTCACGAGTGTTGTGGATAAAGTGGTGTGTAACATCTTAATATCAGCTTGCTTTAGTTTAATTCTTCCTCTTGTGCCACTGCACTGGAGTTCACATGAGTTGTTTGGCTGTGATAATTAAATTTCTTTTCCTGTTGCTTTCCCAAGTTGTCACTCTCTATATAGCTATGGCCTCAGTGCTTTTTTGCTGGATAGTGCAGCCTGTTGTGTATTGATTAATTCAGCTAGCACCAAGCTGAGGTCTTTCATTTATCAAATGGTACCCTTAAAAGACAGTCTTTGGATAACTCAAACTGTAAATAGGCTCGGCTTTGAAACAGTAGAACTGCAAGAAATAAAGTCTTAATGTCTTGTTCTTGGTTTCACTTCTGTGTGACAATACAACCACTAAGCTCCAATTTCCCCAGCCTGTTTAGAAAATACACAGCTGTAAGAAAATATAACTAAGTGGAAACAGAATATAGGAGAATTATTTTAATCTCAGTAATGTGTGGAAGCAAATCAAAATTACATTCAGCTGTCCTGTGAGAAGCCAATGTGTTTCTTCTCAGCAGTGATACTTTTTTTTTGTGATTTTTACTTCTGTATAATTTCTGAGACTACTGTGTAGCACTTTGGTCTGATAGCTGCAGAACACAAATGGAACTGACTTCTCTGTTGCAGTACTCAGAAATTTAGGATTGCTTTAGGTTATATTTAAAGCACGTAAAATTGTTTATTGTAAGTTAACTCGCGTATTACGCTAGTTCTCTCTACAGGTATAATAAAGTGATTTGAGACTACTGGCTTTCCCCCATAATTACTGTTTTATCAAAAATAAGTACTACCGAGCTGGAGATCTTGACTTGTTCAGTTATCTGAATGTGCAGATTTCAGAAATAGCTATCCTTGAAAGAAGTTAGAAGTCTTTCTGTAGACTAGAAAGATCTTCAAGAACCTGCCTGGCTTTTATATTGGACAAACTCAGCACCTGTGTCTGCCTCTTCATTGTGAAGGTGGTGAAATTGAGACTTTTTTCTTAATAGACTTAAACTTGTAGGCTCAAATTCGTGGTACTCAAAAATTTTTCATTATGTCTTCACCGTTCCTTATCATTTCCTTTTACTTTGTAATTTCTGACACACATTTGCCTTCTTTCTTTCAATTCATGGTGGTCTTTAAGTGTTTTCCTCTAACTCCCAAGGCAAGAGAACATTATTCTAAATTACTCCCTTTCATGCATGTAGATTGATTGGTTTTTGATTGTCCAATACACTACTGCAAAAGTTGCAATTCTGTTCATGCCTGACTACATTTTCTGCCCAGCCGTTTTCATTCATTCCTGTCCACTTTGGGAAATACACTCTTGAAAAAATTAGCTAATTTATTCCACTTTTTGACTGTTACAATAACTTCTTTTCTGCAGCAAAAGCATTTTCTTATGTAAAAGTAGTTATTGGTTCTTCAGCTGCATAGCTACTTCATTTCATTTACTTGTTTGCAGTAATCTTAATGATCTTATTCTATGCTCACCCTCTTGTATTTACAAGTGCTTTTCCTCTAATTCCAGACAGCCAGATGTGCCGCAGACACAGCCAAAACCTGCTGTTCCTGCTCCTCCAGAAGCAGCTCCTGTTGCCAAATCGTGGGCCAACACCAAACCAGGTGGACAAGATGGTAAGTGGTGTTGAGGGTGGAGGGGTTCTTCACTGGGCCAATTGGGACTACAAGTGCTGTGGAAGCAACCTACTTGGCTGGAAGGTTGGCCAGTCACCTGTCACTCAGGTGAGCTCCAGCCTGATGTAGCAGCAGGTCTAACTGCCTTTTAAAGGGCTGGTGTAGTTGCCTCTTCTGGATTGAACATGTTTCTGGTGAGGAATGAAAATCTCAGTAGTTAAAATGCATCCAATCTTGGCTTGGAAAGGAGAACCAGAAACAGTGATCTAATAATAATTTTGGATCGTCTTGTGCAAAATGTGTGTAGTCTTTTATTTAAATGCCTGCTACAGCAATAGTTTTCACTTTGTTTTATAGATTCTTTGCTTATCTTGTTTTCAAAGTGATCGTGTTCCAGTAGGGTTGAGCTTTTTTCCTGGGAAATGCATTAAAGGTGTGGTTTGGTGAGGTTTTTTTAAACATAATTGAACTATTTCCATTAGTGTGCATCTTAGCTTGAATGTTTTCATTACAGGTGTAAGATCAGAGCTAAATCTTCAACACATTTTTTAAATTGCTTGTAGAGTGAGAGGTTACTTCAAATTCCTGTGTCTCCATTATAAAAAATAACCTACAACATGTTTTATTCCTTAAATTTGAGACTTGCAAGCTTTCTGTGGCTATAAGATACAGTTTTGGCTTCCAAGTTGAAGAAGTGAGTTTTCTTGATAAAAATCTTAGAATAGTAAAATCTCTCTTGCAAGGAAGTAATTCCTAAGCCATTACTTGGAGTTTAACATTGCACAGCTAATGATTTTGCTGTTTGGGCAGGGTTTTTTTGCATTAAATATTAAAAGTGACAATTCTAGATTCTTCACTTTTTGCTCTTCTGTCTGCTGTTCAGTGTTGGTCTTTGCATCAGTGTTTTTTTTCCTACATTTGACAAAGTGATCTCCTTACCAGCCTTTCTACAAAAGCTGATAAGATCATCTCTGTGGCATAGGAAATAGTGACTTGGATCAGTGGCTTCAAAATGCATTTGTCTCATTATTTTGTAGTTACCATGGCAGTCTGTGTACCAAGCCCAGATGGCACCCTCATTTCATTCAGTTAATGCTGTTGTGGTTTTGCTGTTTCAAGAAGAAATGCAGAATGTGAACTGGCATCAACTGCTTGCTCTCCTCCTGGGTTTGAAACTCAAGATACACCTGTTGTGCTCATGCTTTCCTAATCTGCAAATGGCTGGTAGAACCTGTAGTTTTTCCAGATGCCTTGTATGTATTCCAGTAGTTCAGGCAACTGCTGCATGCTCTTGTAAAGCTTCAGCTGAGTGAGGCAAGGATAAAACCTTCTTTGATGCTGGTGATGGCCATAGAGAAAGGAAGGACTTCTAAAATTGCAGCAGGTATTTTTCAGCTCTTAGATTGGCAACAAGTTGGGGTTAATTGCTAGCATAACATCTGTGAGTTCTTTGACTCCTGAACAACCTGGCAATTTCAGGCGGATAGCTTTAAGAGTTTTCTAGCTGATCACTGAAGATGCTATGACTTTGCAGTTAATACGTTCTTGCTATCACTATGCAGGCTTGAGCAGAAAACTTCTTGCAGGGCTCATAAAACTCATGAATGCCACAGGATCTCTGAAGAGGCTCTGTTGTTAGTGTGACTGCAGTTTTCAGTCCTGTTATCAAGTTGTTGGATGTAGCTGCTTGGGAATGTCAAGGGTCCAATGTCTTTTAAAAAAACCTGCAAGTTAGTATGATTTTGCTTCAAGATTTCAAGGCAGTTTGTAGGCCATGGGGTAGATAATGGTATTCTGTCATTCCTTTACAAAGAAAGTACACGGAGTAAGGAGTTTATCCTGTACTTGGCTCTAAATCTTAAAGAAAAAAAAAAG
>JANHFX010024739.1:25787-50910 GCA_027560015.1 Chloroceryle amazona
AAAGGGGGGGTGGGGGGGGAGATCTTGCAATTTTTTTTTTTTGTTGTTATGAAGAATTCTTTTGTGGATCTGAGAGAACAGAGGAGGGAAAAAGGGCATTATCTTGGGTTTTGGTGAGTTTTGGACGTCCTGTGTTCCGATCGTGTTTTGAGAGTTTACCCTATAGTCTGTGTAGCTTAATATGATGTCTCTTACAGTAGCCAGAAGAAAGAGGAGTGTAGGAATGTGACATTATTCAGGCTGTTGGAATAGAAATATTCCCTTAGGAAGATTGTCAGTGATTTGTCACTAGAATTCTACTGACCTAAGAGGTCAATATCCTTGATATGTCTGGGAGGGAGAAATTGATTCAACATAGATGCTCACAAAACTTTCTGAAGAGGAAGACAACCTGTATATTTGGCCTCCCTACCATGTGCAACGGAAGCCTTTAATTCCAGTCCTGAGTTATGATGCCAAGGGTTTTAGAAATCAAAGTATGCTCAGTTCTGATACTTTTTTCACAATATAAAAGCTGTGGCCTTTTAAAGTCCTAAAGAACTATTTGTTATTAGAACAGTAATTAAGACTAAGGACTTTTGCAATAACATAGTTTCCCATTCTGGGGTTGGCTATAGTTACAGAATGAAAGGAGGGAATTGTTTGTCTGGGAGGAGGCAGGGAATGACGTGTTAACAGGTACTCCCTGTGTTAAGTCTTGTTCTGTTATCCATTATTGCTCTCTGGTGCTTCTGTATTTTTCTTAGCCCCAACAGGTGTGATAGTTGAATTAGTAAATTAACAAATTTGGTAGCAAATGAGAATGCTTTGTGCAGATTGTTTTTCCCTTATGTGAATTGCGTTACTGGTGAATCAATGTGGCTTTAACATTCACTTTTTAAGGACAGTCAGGCTTTTATTACTTTCTAAACTGCTCTGATGACAGAAAGTCATGACTTTGTGAATATATCTTACTATGTAGGTCCAGCTCTTCCAGTAAATAGTTATTTCCAGCAAGAGTTTCCCAGTCTGCCGGCAGCTGGGGATCAGGAAAAGTCAGGCAGAGAAAAAGATGCACCTGAAGAGCTCCATGGATCAGGACCCAACTTGAGACCACAAAGTAAGTATATACTACAAATTTTTGTGGAATTGCATGAGTTTGTGTGGAACTTGATTATTGAAAGATTACTTGTTTCCTATACAAAGTAAAATGATAAATGGATTATTTTAATCTGCATACTCCTGCACGGAGGATTTCTGTGGGTTTCTTCTGCTTTACTGGGTTGCCGGTGTGTGGAAAATAGGATGTTTAATCCTATTCTGCAGTTCACTTTCCATTTTCTCAGCCTAGTCAGCACTCCAGTTGTGCTCTGAGGAACACTTGTTAGTTGCACAATATTGTCATTTTCTTACTACCAGCTGCTAAATGTCACAACAACTAAAATATGTATTTAAAAACTTAATCATCTTAATGATGATTTATATAATTTGTTAATATTAAGATTGTCCCCAAATGGTTAGTACTCATAAGAGAGTAACTTGAAAAATCCTGAACAGGAAGTTTAATCTATGGGATACCAAAACAGTGGACTGTGATTTGAAAGGCATTGGCATCTTTAGCTCCTGGCTGAGGTGCTCTTGACTGACTGGATCTGTTTCAGCTGGAGGGGGATTAGATCTAGTGAAAACAATTGTAATGGTGCTAGTTTTACATGTCTCAGCAAAGAAATGTGTATTGCTTCCCCAGATCCTTTTAAAGGGGAGGCATTTGGGATACTGCTTGTTTCCAGAGAAAAAATTCCTTGCTTCCTCAAAAGCTTGGTTTTGATGATATTTGATTGATGAGGGATGCTTTCCTGCGCTGTAGGTAGCACTATCTTGTGCTAGTGATAGGCAAGATGTGCCCTGCTTTTGGAGGGCTTGGGCTTTTGGGGTATACTGAACTCCTTTCTGTGTTGCAGGCCTTGGTTTTCCTTGATTTACTTGTCAGGTCCTGCAGATTGAGGCCATGTGCTTGTTGATTTTGATGTATCAAAGAACAAGTTGTTGAGAAATTTGAGATGTGTCCAACACCAGATTAGGAAAGTAGCTAGGCATGTCTTTTCCAGCCTTCTGCAGCACTGTTTGTGCTATGTTAAGCCCTTCTTTTGGGTCTGACAGCAGAAAGCTAAATGAACTTGGCAAGTACTGCCCCTTTAGCAACTGTGCATTGCGGCAAAGAAAAGTTAAAGGAACTGTAATGGATACTTAGGAGCACAGTTTAAAACTACTTAAAGGGTTTGTGCCCCTGAGATAACATTATTTATAGTCTATTTGTGAATTCTTGTTGGTCCCTGAGGACTGCTGCTAGATGTGCTGTTTGTTTGTCCAAGCTCATGCTCTGTAGCCAGAAAGAAGGGACTGCCTGGCACAAGTGACAGGTCATTAAAATCCCTTATGTTTCCTGGACTTCTTGCTAGACATTCACACCCAAAAGTACAGCCCTCGATATAAGCCAGACTTTGGGTATTCACTTAAATAATAAGTTACATGTCATTTTGAGCTGCTTGTGAGTTTTGTGGTAGGCCTTTCATGCTTAAGAAGCTTGATCTATCCCCTTTGACAGCATCCTCACACTGAGTCAGTAAGTGGCCCACTTAGCACAGCTAAACTTGTTTTCTCTTCCTGTGCAATTATCAGTATCCTTCCTAAGTTGCATTGTGTGTTGGAAACTAGAGTAGGACAACTAGAGCAGTCTATAAATTTAACTCTTCCCCTTTAGGAACACAGCTGGATGTAGGGATACAGAGGATTAGAAAACAGCCTCTGTTTTCTCAAGTGACCAGTGTTTGTTTGAGTACCAGGTATCTGCTTCTACAGTAACATGTATCTGCGCTGATCCCTGTGTCACTAAAAACTGAGTTTAAGAGTCTTTTTCATCATGCCTGTCTGTAAATCTGTAATATAAAGTCTGTTCTTGTTTTATCTCGTACTGATTCTGTCCATGCAGATGCTACTAGTTGGAGAGAAGGTGGTAATAAGAGCAACTCGCCCAGTTCTCCAGCTGATCAAGAAGCTAAGGGTCTTGGACAAGAAGATGGTAATGCTACACCAGCAGAGCAAAATGATGGCCAGAAGGCAGCAGAGAAGAGGGATGTGCGGTTACCACAGGTTCCTCAGCCCAAGCTGAATGGCCAGCAGCAACCACCTATCTCATCTCAGTACCGGGCAATGATGCCACCTTATGTAAGTGATGGTTATGTGAAAAGTTTTTAAGCAGCAGGGATTGATTATTGGCTAGTGTGATTTCCTTATGCCCCTTTCTACTTCCTTCATGGAACACTGAACAGTTCTGCTAGAAGGGTGAGATTGCAATCAGCTCCTCAGAGGATGTGGCTACCTGCTGGTGCTCCTGCTACACTGAGTTTGAACTTGTCAGGAGTTGATTAATGCTTGTCATCACCTTGGTGACGATGTCACACTTCTGGTATTAAGCAAACTGTCTTGAGTGAAGAGTCTTGCTTTACTTCCGTTGTGATTCCTGTGATGATCTCAATATGCTTAATGCAATGATATTATTTTAATGAATGGCTCCTGTTTTTATACCTTAGATGTTTAATCAGTATCCTAGAATGGCATATCCTCCTTCCATGCAAGGTCCAACAAGGTTTCCCAATTCTGAGCCTAGCCGGTAAGAAACCTTACAAGTGTTGTTGTGTCTGAGTTTGATCTCTGTCTGTGACTCGATGGAGGAAAAAAGGAGGGGGGGGGGGGGGGGAACAACCAACAATGACAAAAAAAAAACCAAACCAGCATTTGCACTGAGTATCTCTGTTATGATTATACACTGCATAAGAACTGACACTGGTTAGTCTCACAAGTTTGGCTTGTGTGGAGCAGTGCTATGGAGTGATTTGTGTTTGACAGCTCAACCTCAAAAGTTGAGGGAATTCTGCACATTACAGGGTTTTTGACTGGGAGAGCAGTAGTTGCTTGGGGACACCTTTGAAACTTCAAACAGCATTTTGCCTGTAAAAAGACTTCCATTGTTATAATTGAAGTGATTTCTAGTTCTCAACTCCATTGTTCTCTAAAGTATAACTAATGCATTATAAAATTAGTTTTTCTCCTTTCTCTGCATTTCTCCATAGTTGAGGATGGACATGCATGTGAAAATACAGGAGCTGCTTTAGGCAGTAGGGTACAAACATTGATAGGTGATCTGTGGTTGGGATGAGGATGAGGGCAGAAAGGCTGAGAGGGACGGATGGGGGAACTTAAGTATAGCAGTAGGGAGAAGGTACAGAGCCTTTGACAGTGGGAAAGCATGTAAAGTATAAAGAAATCTCTTCGAGGTGAATAAACTGATGTTAAGAAAGTTGCCAGATCCATGCACCATGTTGTTCGAAAGCTACAAAGCGTGTGATTTTTCTACTGTCAATTGACGTTTGGCCTGTTTGTGAAGCAAGGCTATAGCATCTAATATTTCTCTTCCATAAAAAACCATCTGGTTGTATAGCAGTAATTATTTGAACTACAAGAGTAGCACATGAGCATGATAGTTGCCATTATACTGTATTTTAGAGAAGAGTACAGCATACTCCCAGTAATTGTCATACCAGTTGACCTTTTATCTAGTTATTTTGTGAATAAACAGTCACGGTGGCCTTTGTTTCTATCTGTTTTGTTTTTTGGGTTTTTTTTTTAGAGGGCCAAGGGGAAGAGGACCACCTTCATGGTGTTCAGAACCTATTGAGCGCCCATCCATTCTTAGTGCTAGTGAACTTAAAGAACTTGATAAATTTGATAATCTAGATGCTGAGGCAGATGAAGGCTGGGCAGGTAAGAACACGAGATTTATTGTTTCTGTTATTTGTACGTTGAATATCTCTGAAAGTTTAACTGAATATTTGCTTATGCATCAGGTGCTCAGAGTGAAGTGGATTACACTGAACAGTTGAACTTCAGTGATGATGATGAGCAAGGAAGTAGTCAAAAAGAGAAGGAAAGTGGGTGAGTTGGTGTTGCTGATTGGGTGTGAATGCCATTTAACTAGCTTGGCTTTTGAGAAGGTTGAATGAAATGAATGCAAGTACTCATTGCAATAACATTCCAGTAATTTAATACTGTTTTAAGTTGCATAGCTGCCTGCAGACTCCAGTCAGCTGGGTGTGTAGTAGAAATTATCCTTGCTGTGAAGAACTTTTGCTAAGAAACATTGAGGATAGAAGATAAATCACCAAATACCTATGTGGAGTACACCTTCTATTCTTCTTATTTCTTTGCACATAGTGATGAACAAACAGCATCAAAAGATTCCCAGAGTCCTGATGGACAGAAGGAAGCAGAAGAACAGACAGGTGCTAAGTCTGCTACCCAGGTTTCCACAGCAGCAACCAAAGGGTCTTATGGCAAAAGCTCTCAGCCTGATCAGGTTTGTGTGTTCCTCTCTTCAGCTTTTCTGGCAACAGCCTTGTCAGGAGAGGTCTGACCCAGGTGTCTTTACAAACTGTCAGGTCAATTAAGGTTATGAACATGAGTGAAAACGTCAGCTACTGAAAGTATTATCTGAGCTGTGGTAACTGATCGGGTGCTGCTTAGTCAACTTAGCTCCTTCTGGTTGCAGAATAAAAATAGCATGTCTTTATCTGGTGTGTTCTGATCCACAGTTGTGAGGGGTGAGAACTCTTGTGTCAGTTACTGTGACTCAACTGACAAGCTTAAATTTGATACTCCTGTCTCTTCATCCCTGTAACAGTGAATAAAGCCGTTCTGGTGTCCATCACATTTTACAGTGGCACAGAGTAAATAGTGCTTAGTTGGCCCACGCATATTCCCTGGGTGTGGGGTTAGGGGTGGGTTTTTTTGGTACCGTGACCCACTTTCTTCAGTGCAACTTGTCAGAAGTGAGCTGACACATTATTGCTGTCTCAGACATGTAGATTTTATATAGACCATGCAGAATTTATCAGCTCAGCCATTCTGAGTTTTGGTTTATGCTCTAATAGACGAAGACTGTAACCACCTCAGCTTCTACCTGTTTCAGCCCTATTTTTATTTTCCCCCAAAAAGTTACTGTTGTCTTTGAATATTTCTCAGAAATGCTTTTCTCAGCACTAGGAATAATGAAGATGGGGGATCTTGAATTGTTTTTACTTTCACTTGGTCTGTATATAAAGATCACATTGTCTTTCAGGGTGTAATGCTGTGTAGAATCTGATGAAAAGCAGTGCAGTAACATAAACTCTGAAATGTGAATGTGTGAATTTTTAAAGTAATTGTTTAGCTCCCAGTACATGATGTAGAAATGTTCTTGCCCTTGTTTTGCATGCAAATTTGTATCGTGTGGACATACTACACTTAGTGAACTATCTTAATGCAGTAGAAAGTGGTAAAACTAAAATTTGTTAGCTTGATGTTACTAGCTTGCTCAACCCTGGTACTGTATTTGATCCAATAGGATCGAGGTCCAGCACAGTCTTCTGTACATGAAAGAGGTGGTCCTGCTCTTCATCCAAAATCTATTCTACCACCGGTAAGAAAAAATAGAACTATCCTGATTGCCTTGTATTAAATTCTTTAATGCTGTGATGGAGGGATTTAGGCTAAGAAAAGGGAAAATAGGTTTGATGTAGGGATAAGCCTTTTCTTTAACAAGGAAAACGATCATAGTGACTGGGGCGAGTAAGAATGGGGCCCCAACACAGCTGTACTGCTACTTGTATAAAGCAGCCTTATGTTGTAAGTGGCATGTGAAATGCATGAGAAACTTAGAGCTTTCAGTTACCTGTCCCCATTTGGGAACTAGAGAGGATAAGGGTGTGGGAATAGTGCTGGAGGGCTGGCTGCCAAGGCAGGTGGGGAGATAAGTCCCAGATGACGTGCATTTAGCAGCTGCTTACCAGTTTCAACAGTCCTTATTAAAATATCTGTTATTCTGAGCTACCTTGAATTTCTTTGACACCTGGGGAGACTTTTGCCTGAGATCTGCCCTGAGTCTCTGTGATTTAGAGCAGTCTGCGACCAAATCTAAAAGATGTTTGTCATCTTTGCTGTCAGTTTGCCTTGGTGATGGGAAGGAGAAGTGACACGAGGCCAATTGAATGTTTACCTTCCCTTTCTGAGCTCAGGTTGCATGAGTCTGAAGTGGAGCAGGAAGGTGGGGGATTGCTTTTTCTTCCAGATATTGCTTTTTAAAGGTGCCATAGAAACACATGTGTCAACAAATAGTAAAAATGTAGTATTTCATCTGGCTGTTTAGATAATACATGTTCAACTTGACAACTGATTTTAATATTGCAGCACCCTCCTCCTCCTGATCGCCAGGTAGGACCTGGAAGGCAGGGACCCTTTCCCCCTAAACCAGTACCAGATGAAGATGAAATTTGGAAACAGAGGAGAAGACAGCAGTCAGAGATCTCCGCCGCAGTTGAGCGAGCTCGTAAGCGGCGGGAAGAGGAAGAAAGAAGAATGGAAGAACAGCGAAAAGCAGCCTGTGCTGAAAAGCTAAAACGGTTAAATGAGAAATTTGGCTGTGTCACAAAACCCTCTCGGGAAGACCCTCTGAAAGAGAGGGAGAGGGAAAGGGAAAGAGAGAGGGAGAGAGAAAGGGAAAGAGAGAGGGAGCGGGAGAGGGAAAAGGAGAAAGAGCGGGAGAGGGAAAAGGAGAGGGAGAACGAAAAGGAGAAAGAGAGGGAAAGGGAGAAGGAAAAGGAAAAAGAAGAAAAAGAAAAACTGGAGAAAGCAAAAGAGCAAGAAAAGGAAAAAGAGGAAGAAAAGGACATGGAGAAAGAAGAGGAGGAGAATGAGAAAGAGGAGGAGAAGCCAGCGCATGAGGTTCCTGAGCCTGTAGAACCTGTGGCAACACCTGTAGTAGAAAAACAAGAAAGTGAAACCAGGAGTAACAAGGAAGAAAAAGGTATGCTTGCATGAAAGTAGGAGTTGCCTGTCTTAAATCTGAATCGCAGAGCATCATTGTAATCTAGGAGTCTAATTTGCATTCCTAAATAGCCTTGTGCATCTAGCCCATTTATTTTCCTGGCATTTGACAGCTGTTAACTGTCCTTTGAGCTAGCTCTGTTTGCCCAACTCATCAAAACAGTAAAGGAAAAAATGGGCTCTGCAATTTAGGCTGGATTTTGAAGGATACAGAAAGAAAAGCAGACTTTCTTTTCTTGCCAAAGGAAGGACAGCAACTTCTGTTGCTAAAAAACGATGTAAGTTATTTCAGCTGTCAGGAAGCCTAGAGAAGTAGACACAAAGGGCACATATTTAAACTTGGTACATTGTTTGTAGTGGAACTTGACCACAAGAGAACTGTTAGACTATGCTTAATAAGGTTGTGTTACCATTTGAATAGATAAAGCAATTGTAAAACCAAACCTTGGTTCATAAAGAAGTTGATTCAAATGTAATGTGGTAGCACTGATACAAGCCTTCTTAAATAACATAATAGTTACAACCTAAATGCCAGTGATTGATTACTCAGTGCATATGCGTTTAAAAGGGACAGTGAGAGATTTATTAATAATTGTTCTGTTTTGAGAACTGGTTAACTTTTTTTTTGCTTTACTGGTTTTGGAAATGAAGACTGAGGTTAGAGAAGGCAGACTGTTTTCATTTTAGAACATCATTTATTTGACATTCTGGTGAAATTTGTCACAGTTTTAAGATTTACTCTACATATGGATTGGGTTTGGGTTTGTTTTGTTTTTTTAGATCACCAAGCAGTGTTTACCCGACAAGATAGTGGTCGGAATGAGAAAGAGATTTCCCAGGTCATTCATGAGAGTGAGCCCGATGCAGGAACTCAGCCTCGTCCTGCTGTTTCATCAGGCTATTCTAAACAGTTCCAGAAATCGTTACCACCAAGATTTCAGAGGCAGCAGGTAACTAACCAGTTAATTAAAAGTAGTAAACTCATTAAATGAATTATGTCTTCTGCCTCATTCTGAATAAGAAGGGGGCCATAGGAGTTCTAAAAAGCCTAAGTTGTTGGTTTCCAGCTTCTGTAACACCTGTGATATTGACAGAAATTGTTCTGCATGAAACACTGTCACTTGCAGAATATGTGAGTAGAAGGTAAGGGAGGCTTTCAAAAAAAATGGCTGGTTTTGCATCATTTGCCAAAAAAATCAGCAGAGCATTGCTGTGTAGTTGCCCGTGGAGCCTGGGCTTTGATGGTTATTGTTCTGCAGCTTTTCCTTAAAGGGTGTTACACTCAAATGTAATTTGGGTTTAGGTGCTGTGGTCTGAAAAGCACTTGTATGTTAATGACACACTTGACATACAGGTTGTTCTGTGTCTCAGCTGAACACCAGTAAAGCTGTAGCTATTCTAAATTGTTCGTTTTTTTTCTTAGTTCATCCTGATACATAGTTGTGATTAACTTTCAGAGTAGTTAGTGTCCTTGAGATAACTGTTCTTGTTGCTTCCAAGGGTTATTTCAATTTTGCTCAAGTCTTTAAGAAAAAGTTTTGTAATACTGCTTTCTGTTATGCAGGAGCAAATGAAACAGCAGCAGTGGCAGCAACAACAACAAGGTGTCCTTCCACCGTCCGCTCCCTCACAGCCTTCTAGTGGGCCTGTTCCACCTCCCCAGCACAGATCTCTCTACCAGCCCATGCAGCCACATCCTCAGCATTTAGCTTCAATGGGCTTTGATCCACGGTGGCTTATGATGCAGTCTTACATGGACCCACGAATGATGTCGGGAAGACCTGCAATGGATATGCCTCCTATTCATCCAGGTAAAATCTAACAGCATTTTTTAACTGCTAAACTTCCTTAGTTTTGAAATAGAAATCTTTCCATAACCACCCTGTGTATAGTAACGGCAAATGCCTGGGTTTTTTTTAAAAAATAAAACTGCATTATTTCACTGTTGGAGACAAAAGAGGTTTTAGTAATACTGGAAAAGTGTTAGGGTGTATCTCTGGCTTTAAAGCAGAATCACAGCTTTCTTTACCGCTGGTTTGTTGGTGACGGGTAAGGAGGTAGAATGTCAGCATAAGCCTTACTTTGTTACAGGTATTAAAGCTGACATGAGTTAGGTTGACCTGAGGAAAATACTATTTGTGTTTCATTACGTGTTAGTATTTGATAGCTTGATTAAAGAAAAAAAAATACATCAAAAAAAAGAAGAAAATTTGTTATTTTTATATTATGTATTAGCACCTCTAGGGTCTTACTAAATTTGTGTCTTCAGATTCTTGGTACTAAAGTCCTTTTTAATTTGTGGAAGCCACCTGGTGTGTTTTGTTTGTCTTGAGGTGGGTTCCTTCGCTAATGTTAGACTGATTTCAGTTGCTGACTTAAATTTGTCACAGGAATTATGCCTCCCAAACCACTGATGAGAAGAGACCAGATAGAGGGATCAGCAACTAGTTCGGATTCATTTGAACATATAGCTCGCTCAGCAAGAGAGCATACTGTTCCTTTGTCAGAGCCTCGCGTGATGTGGGGGTCAGACCCATACCCCCCCCATGCAGAACCTCAGCAATCTACTTCTCCTCCCAAAGTGCTAGAAGAGCCTGACAATTTGAGGTAAGTCTGAGTTGCGTATTCGGTGTCACTTCTCTGAGCTGTACATACTTACATGCTTGGCTGTGTAACTTGCAAACCACTGTTGTAACTGACTGATTTATAGCTACTCTTCATAGAAGACTTTAAAAGGAGTTGTGGCTGCAGGATGCAGTGTACTTGGTGCTGTTCTATAAAACAAAATACTTGCCTGCACTGTAGTGGGGTGGAGAAAGACAATTTGCCCTTCTTTAGGATTCTTAACCTAATTTGATGAACAGCAATTACCATAATATTTTGAATTTGCAGTTTTGCAGAACACTTCTGTAGTGGTGTCCAGATCTGTCTGCTCTCTGCACATCAGAGAACTTCTGTCTGATGTGTATTAGTTGCAAAAGTGGTGTGCTAAGTAATGGTATAAAGTAAGACAGTCACTTTTGACCTTTGTTGCAGGATGAATGGTCAGGAAGGCTTCCTCTGCATCTCAGAAGTACTCAAATTCTTTTTGCTAAACTGCTGTCTGGGTAATACTCGTTACAGTAGCGTGTGAACTCGAAGTCTCCATTTAAAATTGCATTTATAGCCATTAACCATAATAGATTCCTAAAGCTAATTGTACATTTGGCACTGAACTCTTAATTAGGATAAAATAAAATTGACCTATACAGCTAGCAGCCTCTATGAAAACTAATACTTGTTGATTCCTTGAGCAGATATCTATCCTTCACAGAAAAAGAAAATTAAGTAAATATTTATGCATAAAATTTTTGCCTGCACCCTAACATTAATTGCTGGCTTCTTAGGTCTGAGGCACACATGGAGCAAGAACGAGTTGCTGTCCCTGCCACTGCCTATCCTGTAGAACACAACCAGTTGGACTCTCATCCAAAGACAGACTTTTTCAGAGATTCAGGAGAGGTGGAGGTACAAAAGTTTCAAAGCAGGCCTTTGGAAGATGTACAATCTCTCCAAACTGACACACCTAACACAGGAGTTAATTTTGAAGGAGTGAATGAGAAAGTTACACATAGCTCTCCAGAAGAATTGGTGCCTGTGGGGGAAAGTCACTCTTCGCTAAAGAGAAGCATTTCCCATGGTTCAAGTCACTCTCTAAAGTCAGAAGACCAGAGGAGTGAGACAGCAACAAATATCCCTAAATTAAGTAACAGGCCTGTTGAGACAAAGGACACAATTGAGAGGCTTGAGATTAAGCCGAAAAAAGAAATTTTGGTCAGTAGAACATCAGAAGGACCAAAACCTGAAAAAACTTTCAAACCTAAATCTGAAACAAGATGGGGTCCTAGGCCAGGTTATGGCAGAAGAGACGAAGGCAGTGATAGACCAGTAAGAAGATCGGGTCCTATTAAGAAACCTGTGCTTAGAGATATGAAGGAAGAACGTGAACAGAGAGAAGAACGTGAGCAGAGAAAGGAGAAAGAAGCGGAAAAGGCAACTAGTGAAAAACCCAGCAAGTCTGAAAAAAGTGACAAAAAGGAAGCACCGCAAGTGCCACTGCCTCAAGCTGAGCCAGAGACATCTGGCTCCAGCAGCACTCCTCTGGCTAAGAAGATAACCCAGGATGCTGCTCCAACACCGGCAAGTCAGGAGAGCAGTCAAACTGAGACCACAGCTAAAGCTCCAGTTCAGCCACCTACACCTCCAGTCCAGCAGCAGCTACCAGCTGCCCAGCCTGCTGCTCCACAGCTTCCCCCTGCAGTACAGCAGCAGCCCCTTGTTCAACCGGCAGCACAGCAGCAGCCACATGTTCAGCAGCCAGCTACTGCAGTGAAGGAAGAAAAGCAGACCGAGAAGGTAGTTAGCAAGGAGGTTGTGGAGAAACCACGCTTAGAAACCAGACCGGTAAAAAGAGAGCCTGGCTTACCACCTAGGACATACTGGAAGGAGGCTAGGGATAGAGACTGGTTCCCAGATCAGGGATACAGAGGCAGAGGTCGTGGGGAGTATTATTCCAGAGGTCGTAGCTACAGGGGTTCTTACGGGGGACGTGGTCGGGGCAGTAGAGGCCACAACAGAGAGTACCCACACTACAGAGATCCTAAGCCTAGATCAGACCATGTGCCTTCAGGCCCTGTTAGGCAAAGAGAAGAGAGTGAAACTCGGAGCGAGAGTTCTGACTTCGAAGTAATCCCAAAACGGCGGCGACAGCATGGTTCAGAGACAGATTCTGACAGTGAAGTTCATGAAAGTGCAAGTGACACACTGCTTTCAGACAAAGATAGTCTAATCAAAGGCAAACACCCAAAAAGAGAAGAGAGATCTGATGGCAAGAAGCCTCCAAAGCCTCTGTCGTTCAAACCTGAAAACAGTATCAGAGTAGACAACAGATCCCTAGAAAAAACATATATAAGAGATGATGAGAACAAACCCAAACCAGGATTTCTTCCTAAAGGAGAGCCCTCTAGACGAGGCAGAGGGGGAATGTATAGGCGTGGTGGCAGGGATCCTGGTGGACGTCCACCACGTCCATCTACAATAAGGAGACCAGCCTACAGAGATAATCAGTGGAATCCTAGGCAAGCAGAGATCATTAAACCAGAAGATGGGGAGCCTCCAAGAAGAAATGAACATTACGGTCCTATACCAGTTGATAAAAGGCCTCCAAAATTTGAGAGAAAGTTTGATCCAAATAGAGAGAGGCCACGAAGACAAAGGCCTGCTCGACCTCCAAGGCAAGATAAGCCACCACGCTTCAGGCGCCTAAAAGAAAGAGAGGCAGCATCAAAGATAAATGAGGCTGTAACCAGCTCATCAACAAGTGCCACAGTTAGTAATGCAGCTAATGAGCCCTCCAACACTGCTCTGGATGTGTCAGGAAGTAAGACACCAGACTTGTCCAACCAGAATTCTTCAGACCAGGCAAATGAAGAGTGGGAAACGGCCTCAGAAAGCAGTGACTTCAATGAGAGGCGGGAAAGGGATGAGAAGAAAACAGCAGATGTAGCAGCTCAGGTGGCTGTAAAGGCAGGAGAAAACACCGGAGCTCCAAAAAGGGAAATAGCCAAGAGAAGTTTTTCTAGTCAGCGGCCTGGAATAGACCGTCAAAATAGACGTGGCAACAATGGGCCAGCTAAACCAGGGAGGAACTTCTCAGGGCCTAGGAGTGAAAGGCGGAGTGGCCCTCCACCCAGAAGTGGAAAAAGAGGGTGAGTACCAGCTTCTGTTAGGAAGCATGTATGATCATAGTCTTATGTTGTCCTCTTGTGGTTCAAAATCACTAGTAGTTTACATGTGTAGTAAGTGTTAGAAAAGAGAGTAAGACAAACGCGTGGCACCTGTGGCTGTGTACTTTCTGTTTTTCCTGTTTTTATACAGACACTTGGAACATGGAGCTAAGAGCAGAGTGTTCTTAAATGTATGCGTGGTGTTAGAAAAACCTGATTTGAGGGGGAAAAAAATTGCAGTGCTGTTTCTCAGAGTCAAGCTATGTTTGAAGATTTGGGTGCAAGCTGAGATGTTAAATGCATGTTTTTGCAGTTCAGTACATAGATTGCTGCATTTCATTTGGCAAGTTTTATTTCTCCATATGTAAAATTGAAACTTGATAATTACCTAGTATTAGTATTTGCCCACAGTTTAGTAGCCACAGTGTACGGTAGTCTTATAACTGGGAGGCAGGACAAGACATTTCTTCATTGCATGACTACTCTGTTCTAGGACTCCTGTGCTTGTAGGTTGCTGTCAAGTTCAGGTTTTGCCTGGGCTTAAAAACTTTATCAATGCTCTAACCTCTGAGTTGAAGCTTTTAAGAGTTTATTTTGCTAGTCACGTAAAAATGTTAAAGCAGAAGTTGGATATTCCAGTCTCCACAGCAAAGTCAGAATCCTGCAGATCTGATCCTTAGGGCTTCAGATAGCTTTTGGCAAGTGAGCCTGTGGAGTGAGTATATTGTACCTTGTTTTACATTTTCTCATGTTGCATACTGTAAACTTGTTTTTGTTGAATTTTTTTTTCATGGAAGGCTTTACTGGAGATATGAACTGTGTATTTGTTGAGTTTTGTTGTCTCTACACAGACCAAGCCAGAGTTGACCTTAAAACTATGCTTTATTTAGTGTGATTCCTTTTGGCAACAGACCTTTTGATGTGTCCCCAAAACAGCTTTAAGCTGTTAAGTTTCTGCTTATTGAGAAGCTGGAAGTAAAAGTCTGGACCCTAATGAGAAGTTGAACAATAGACACTTGTAGGCTTATAGCGAAACTTTTTCAATAGACTGTTGGCTCCTTTCTGAATGTTCTCTGTGGCTAGTCATTAATTCCTCCCTCCTTCCCCTGTTCTCCCCCCACCCCTTCTAATGTAGGCCCTTCGAAGAGCAGACAGCAGCTGTCCCTGGTGTTGATCCCACCACCACCAACTCTTTACATCAGGAGGATGGAGGTGTTACAGCTGCAGGACAAAAGAGCATCAAGGATGCAAGTGGCAAAAAGAGAGAAGAACCTAAGGCTGGTCCAAAGAAGCCTAAGGAAAAAGTGGATGCCTTATCTCAATTTGATCTTAATAATTATGCAAGTACGTATTGATGATATGCTAACAAGAATTTAAAATCCTGCTAGTGTTCCTGCATATAGAGCTGCGTGTTTGAAAATGTAAAAAAAGGAAAGGTGATTATTTTTTTAAACACCACAATAATTGTGGACTTGAGTATTGCTACCTTTGTCATTAATGTGTACCTATAAAAGGTGGCAAATATCATAGTGTCTATATAGATAAGAATTTTCTTCTATTAGCTAATCTTAACTCTCGTTCAGACCATTTTCTGCCACACTAACGATTTGCTTAACCTTCATAAGCAAAGGCATATCACTGATAAGCTTACAGCTAATATTCGGGAAGGCTGCTCATTATGACATTTAGTTTCTTATTTATTGGAGAGTTTTGTACAGAAACATCCAGTTTTTCAGTTCTTAAGCTTCTTTATCTTCAAACTCAAGAGCAAAGCTCTTGACAAGCGGAAGCTTGCCTTTAATCAGGGCCACCCTCTGTGCCTGTGGGGAAGCTGCTTCCACTAAAGCAGATTTTGGCTTGGCGCACTACATTCGAAGCTGTTAAAACAGCAGCATGTATACCTTTCATTTTTCTATAGGTGTTGTGATCATTGATGATCACCCTGAAGTGACAGTAGTTGAAGACTCCCAATCTAACTTGAATGATGATGGTTTCACAGAAGTGGTGTCTAAGAAGCAACAAAAACGCTTGCAAGATGAAGAGCGCAGAAAGAAGGAAGAACAAACAGTGCAGGTACAAGACCCGCATTTATAGTTGGAAAGAGTTCCTTGCAGTATTGAGTGTTGTGAAGTGTGCAGAATCTTCTTTCCTGAGAAGCTGTATTTTTACCTTAAAATTAGATAGGTGTATTAATAAAGTTGTTCAGAATTAGTAAATGAGATTTGTTTTCACGTAGTCATTTTAGGATTCTGTACTTCCTTTTTGGGCATTGTCTGGCAGGTGGAACTGGTAAACTGGGTACACCATTTTTTCATACTGTGGTAAAGGTATACACTATTGCATATATATCAGCTGATTCCAAGAAGAAAATCTATGAGAAAAGAAAATTATTCCTATGGTTAAATACCCCTAACAAAAAGTTTTTTAAGACCATCTTAACCAGTTTGCTTTTTGCTGCTTTGTGGTGTACAATTGTTTGTCTATACAGACTGTCAGCTGTAAGAATAAAATGCGCTCCTCCTTACAGGTTTGGACCAAAAAAGGATCAAGCGAAAAAGGCCGAGGTCAGAATTCCAAGCTCCCACCCAGATTTGCCAAAAAGCAGCAGCAGGCAGCAGCCGCAGCTGCACAGCAGGCACAACAAGCTCAGGCACAGCCTCTGTGTACAGCACAGGCTCCAGGTCAACCACAGGCTTCTGTTCAGCCACAAAACCAGGCTGTAGGAGGGACAGCCAGCACAGAATATGCAGTGTCGGGCAAAGTTCTGCAGAACACCCAGGCTCACAATGGTCTAGGAGCTGAGTTATGGGAAAACAAGGTGCCTCCTACAGCAGTTCTAAATGACATCTCCAAAAAATGTAAGTGGTGCCTTTTGGATTAGGGGTGGTTAGAGAATGCAGTGCTGATTGATTGCCAGCTCTCCTTTGATGTCTCATTTGTACCTGCAAATGTATTTTGCACAGTGAATAGAGGGTAGCGTTCCAAAGTGCAGTGTTCTAACCTCTGAAGACCTTGGAAAAGAGGTTTTATGCAATATGCTGTTACTCGGTATTTTAAACTGCCATGTTCTTCATTTTCTGTGAATGAGCAGCTTTTGCTCCCTTCAGGAATCTGTGTTTTGTCAGGCTTGGTCATGCTTCCAGAAACAACGTGATTGCCTCACTTTAAATCATCTAAGTAGGTAGCACATTGTCAACTGCTGACTAGGTTAACAATTTCTTAATGAAAACATATTTATTCAAGATGTCTGTAATTTAATTCTCAGTCAATTGATAACTTCAGTTGAATGTATTTAACAGTTTTTTTTCTTAAACTCTTTTCTGAATTCCCAGTGGGACCCATTAGCCCCCCTCAGCCACCTTCAGTCAGTGCTTGGAACAAGCCTTTGACATCTTTTGGTTCGGCTACATCTCCAGAGGTAAGAGTGAAGGGAAGAAGAGTTGCTCTGTGTGAATCTTACTCAAATTATATCCCATTGGGACTGATACAGATTATCCATTTATTATTCAGGTGACCACATACTTAAACTAGTATGTGTAGAATTCCATGCAGTCAGGAGATAGTGGAGAAACGCAGGATACAGTCTATTGCTTTTATGAGTGCAGCATGGGAAAAATAGTTCTCTTAATAAAAATGCAGCCATTCACAAATTCTACTGATAGACGTTTAATGCATTTTGAAACAATTGCCTAGTTTGCACTTGAACCCTTGTGTACAGGTCAGTAATGTAGACAGAAATGGGGTGTCTCCAAAGAACTAGATGTCCCTTCTTAAACCACATATACAAAAAGCAGTAGATGCTTTCTAACTATTTCTAACTGAATTAGTTCTATTTATCCCATGGAATTTGCACAGCCCTAAATTTTACATTTAAACTACTATGGTTTTGGTTTTTAGGGTTTTTTTTCCTCTTTATTGTTTTAAGATGTACAAATGTGACATAACTCCTAGGAGACCATTTTAACCATGTAAGCAGATCTTCAAATCTTAAATTTCTAATCATTCCCCTTATATTGAACATGATGTTTTGAACTTTCATGAGAATATTATGAACCTGAATCTGGACATTTTGATACTGCACTTCTCCCTCTTCCCCTTCTCTACTAGTTTATCTTTATCTTGTTTACATACTTTTTTCACTGCCTTTTTTCTTTTCTTACTCTTGAGCTTGTATAAACAGTAGGAACTGGAGGAGGGGGAAGTATACATTCTTTTTCCTTTTTTTACTCTTGCAAATCTGTTGCAGTTACAAATAATGCTTTTGCTGGCAGAAGGTAAACGTAGGTTTCAGCTGAGCATATTTTGTGGTATTTTCTGAACTAGTGGTATTTTACTGATCTAGAAATTTTCTGAAATGCATTAAATGTTTACCTTTTAACTAGGGAACAAAACCTGGGCAAGAAGGTGGAGTTGATCTTGGTATAGAAACTATTCAGTTTGGAGCCCCAGCTTCCAGTGGCAGTGACAATGAAGTTGGCCCTGTACTTTCTGAGAAGTCCACTGACAAGCTACCAGAACCGAAAGAGCAAAGACAGAAACAACCTCGGGCTGGACCCATCAAAGCACAAAAGGTAACAGGTCATATCTTCAGTACAAATTTTTTAACTTAAAGAAGTTCAGATAAAGAGGTTGCAAATAGTGCATGCAGGTAGGACTAGACCTGTAAAAATTTCATTCCCCTTTTAAATTTCCTAAACCAACCAACAAGATGATTCATGAAGATGTGGAATTCAGTTCATGAAGCAAGTGTAAGCAAGCAGCATCCTAGCCCAGCAGAGTTTGTCCATTGGTTCTGTGTTTGGAACAAGGGATTTGGCTAGCGCAGGGGTGTGATTATGGATTAGCAGTAGCTTTGTTGGGAGAATAGGGATGTGGCAGAGTGGTTTTGCTTTGTTTTCTAGTTAGGGCTTTTTGGTTTTCTCTTGAGCTTACTTCATGCAGGCTTTGGGAGCTGTTTTTAAGCAAGCATTCTGTTTCTGCCCTGGCTAGATCTCCAGTTTCAGCAGTTCTTCCTGCCACCATGGCTGCCTTGCCCCTCTCTAAATGATGTATGGTACCCTCGTTAGTTTTGTAGCCAGATTACCAAAAAAGCAGTATGTCAAGCTGCAGGAGAAGTGCTTTGAGGAAAATGAAAAAATACTGGAGCCACTGATTTGAAGTCTCAAATTCAAATGCACAGATTTTTATTTATTTTTTTTTTGCAGCTAATCTAATAAGACTAGATAGATAATCAAACATGTCAGTTTAAAACAAAATGTGTATTGCTTGCCCTCAGAGACTTACAGGCTCCATTTGATAATCATTTTCTTGGATTACCGTTGTTACTGCTCATAAGGAGTAATTCTTCTTCCTCCCATCATGTAGATTACATTTAATGATCTTCCATGTTCATGAAATATAGTCTCCTGTTATTTCTACCTCCATACCTATCTGCATCATTAGCAGTCAGCACCAAGTTCTTAGTCCCAGAAAGAGATGGTTATGGCTGATAAACTTGGCTGGTGACTTACAGAACCAGCTGTTTAAGTCCTTCTTGATGTCTGAGATTTGGCAGGGCTCCTGATGTAATTAAAGCCCTGTTGTCTTTCTAGAAGACCAGGTAAACACCTGGTTTGTGTGTGTTTGGGGTTGGATTTGGGTTATTCTTCAAAAAAAAAAAAGCTGAAAACTTGGAAGTGCAGTCACCTGTAGAATGAATTTAACTTCTGACATGTGATGCACTCAGTGGGCATGCTGCAGTCCATGTTTTTTATTGCAAATTATAAAACCCATGCAGCAGAATAGTATGCAGTACATAATAGTGCTGGTGAATTGTAGTAATCCAGCACATTCAAACCCCTTATCTCAGCTGTACTAGCATCATGCCTAAAACTGCCCCCATGAAATCATTTAAAGATCCTGAACTCCCAAGTTAGAGAGAATGTCTACTTTGTGTAGAAAGTTCCCTTTTTGTACTTGGTTATAGCTATTAAAACTTCTGTAGATTTTCTTGAAGGACAAATGTGTAATTAAATGGTAAATTCATTGGAGATTAACATTATTGTGCACTTTTCTGAATGAGAGGTTTGTAATACTTTTAATCGCTGATGACAAAGCCCAACAACAAACAAACAGTTCCTACATACCCACCACCCCTATGGTGATGTTTGCTATGAAGCATAAATGTAAACTTAAGTAGTTTGTATTTATTCATGATTGGTGGTTAGTATTGTAGAACTTACATGGGCAATGTAAGAGGGTCACACTTGAAACAAAGTAAATTGCCTTTCCAAGTGTAACCTTAAAGTGTCTGGAGGAATTTCTGCCTCTGTAAACTGTTACAGCAAAAAATATTTGGGTGAGATGGGTCTTATGTTCCCTGTTGCTGCATTGCAGAGCTCAGATGTTTGCTTCTGCTGTTTTCTTCCTCCCCTCTGAAAGCTGCTGGCCTCCCAAGGTTACCACATACCTTTGGGGAAACTGTACCCTCCCCAAAGGCGTTGTGTTATAAAGAGTCTTCACCTACTCCTGAAACAGCTGTTTTGTACTTAGAGGCAATACCAGCAGCTTCTGTCTTTCTATTATCAAAACTTAAGGAATAACACTTTAAGGAAATTTTGTGCTGCTCTGGATTGAAATGGGCTGAGTAGCCTTAGCCAGAAAGGATGTGGCTGTTTAAACAGCAGAGCAATCAGATTCCCCAAGACACTTCATTCAGATTTAATTCAGCTGCACAAAAAGGAGCTACTGAAGTGCAGAAGCTATTCCAGCCTTGGTGTCTGCAATATAAGGCAGTGCTTGCACGTAGGTGTTTTTGTTTCTGGATATTCCCTTAGTGCTCAGTTCCTAGGGAGAAATCCTGCCAGCATCCCTCCAGTGAGGTATCTTCAAATCAAGGTTTCCTGGGGCCCTATAAAATCCTGATACTCTGAAAAACTTAATCCGTGTGTATATGAAGTCCTGTGGTTTCTGTACTATTTTGTACTTTTCTTGTAAGGAAAGTCGTGCTGGCTTTCTTCTGTAGGCTTTAACTAGGTCTTATTTTAGTTGAACTCTGACACCTCACATAAAACACTTATTGCTTGAAAACAGTGGTTTGTTTCTAATGTTCAATATTAATGCATTTCATGTACATATTGCTAACTTAGTTTAAAATTATTTAGCTGCTAGAAAACTTACCCTTCAGGAAGGGTTTGTTAGATTAAAACAATAATTATAAGCATGCTAGAATATGCTTGTGCAATAGGACATGGGGGGGAAGACGTAACTGACAAGTTAACACTAACTTAGCTTCCAGACTTGAGTCCAGTAGAAAACAAAGAGTATAAACCCGGTCCTATTGGGAAAGAGCGTTCTTTAAAGAACAGGAAGGTGAAGGATGCCCAACAGGGAGAGCCTGAGGGACAGGAGAAGCCATCTCCCACCTCTGTCAGAAGTCCAGAACCTGTCACTACAAAGGAAACCAAAGCAGCAAGTGAATTGAGCACAGAAATAGGAACGATGATATCTGTGTCCACTGCAGAGTTTGGAACAAACACGAAGGTAAGAAAAAATTGACAAATGACAGTACTATATGTAAAATACTATTACAATGATGTAATGGATACTTGGTTGCCCGCTGGTGGTAATTACCTGGACAACAGAGTCCACTGAATAGCAGTTACAAAATCTATCAGTACTGCTTGAATTGAAACAGTTCTCCAGAAATGATGTGGAGAGACACGTTTGTCATACCTCTGCACAGAGATCAGCTTGGAAGGCTTTACATTTTTTTTTCTGTCTTACGAATGTGAAAACTGTCCTGAGCCTTGCTGTGGAGAGTGGCCCTGGAGCCTTGTATAGGCAGCTTCTGTAAACTCAGATCTATGTGATATATGCAAGATGAGTGCTTGACTTTCAGCTGCTGGAGTGAAGTAGTGTGTGTGATTGTTGGCTGAGTGCATGGATGACATCAAGCTGTGAATTAAATGCTATTTGGTGAAAAAAGAAATCTCTAAACTAGGAATATGCTGAAGCATTGAATAGGGCTCAGCTAACCTTAAGGGGTTTTGTGTCAGCTCCTTTTGGCTTGGATATTGTCAAGGAATCCCTCGTGGAACTCCTTCACTATGTTGAGGACTTACCCTAGTTGTCTGTGTGGAACTCCCCTGACTTATCTCTAGCTACCCCCAGTAGTGAGATGGTGAGTTACTGTCGGGATTCATTGTTCTTGGCTGCAGTATGTGTTGATAGCGCCGGCTGACAGACATCCCTAGCACTCTCCTTTTTGCCCAAGGATCAGTGTGGGGACAGCCCTCACTACAGCAGCATTATGTCTTGAGTATGAGCTATGGTTGTCATCTCTTTAATGTAAAAAAAACGTGCAGTTTGAGTAGTTAGCAGCTTATGGTTACACCTGCTTTGGTAAAGGGAAGATGCTTCTTGTACATTTGTAAAGCAGGTTTGCGAGTTTAAACTCAACTTTGTCATGTGGCATCTTAGTCCTCCTTTTATTAGTCTTAAGGAGAAGTTTTCTTACGCCATTTAGGAATACTTATCCCCTGAAAAAGTTGCATTAATAGTTGAAGAATCTGAAATGCAGATCACTCACAATTTATATTTGTCACCTGCAGTTGAAGGGGTGATTTGGCGGTTTTTTGTCAAGGTGTCACGCAAGGAGAAGATTATCTCTTAATGAAGTGTTGTTACAGAGCAGGTGTTAAGAAGGGTATTTGTCCAACCTGGTAGCGCCAAACTTGAGTTTTGAGTGAAATGGCAAATATATGAGAAAATTCAGTGCTGGGATTTCTCATCCTTCCTGGGAGTTTCCATCCTGTAAGTAGATGTGAATGGTTTATGTTGATACCAGAAACAGATAAACTGCCCTTCTTGTACGCAGAGCAGTAAACACCAGCTTGCTCAAGTATTTGGTATGAAGGCTGTTTGTATGTCATGTGCTTTCCCACCGATTTTCAAGCTCCTGTGACCAAATGTCATGATAAAAGGTGCTGCTTCTATGCCACATACAGAATAGGAAACACTTTTGTTGCTTAGTCCAGGCTAGCTTGATACAGGGGAGCTCCACTAAAATCAACATAATTTCCTCTCTATGGTTGTACTTTATGAGATTTTCAAAAAGTCTGGAGTTTGTGCCTTTTTTTTGCCTTGGGTAAACAGGGGTTGTCAAGGTTCTTTGAACTACCACAGCATTAAAGCATCAAACCTCTGTCTTCTGTAGGGAAGACCAGACTAAAAGGAAACTTTGCTGGTTTTGCTGGATATGAAAATTCCCAATAATTTCCTCCTTAACTGTTTGCTGATAGAAGCATTTAATAATAGTCCTAAGTATTCCTGTGTCAACAGTCCCTGGTTTGCTTTTGAATTTGTCATGAGTAGTTCCCAGGGCATGAGTAAGTTTTTCCTAGGAGAGGATTGGTTATGTTTAATACTATGGAAATTGAACCAACCACCTGTAGATTTACTGGAGATAAACCTGCCGATAAACTTCATCTAGATTTTGCAGGAATAAACCAGTCTTGCTACTTTTTAAAGTGGCTTTTAAAATGGGTTGAAATAGTGCTCTGGGCTCAAAGTTCCTCTGTGGATTTGTATTGCAACTGCTTTATCTTGTCTTTGTATTTTTTCCATTGCTCCTTAATGAAGGAAGAAGTGATGACATCTTGAATATCTTGTTTCAATGTCAGATGTTGAAGTTTTAGAAAACCTAAGTGATTTCTCTCTCGATGCTCTTTAATATCCTTGCCAAAGATAACTGCTCAGCTTCCAGGAAGGCATACTTTCTTTAGTGGATTCAGTGATTTAAATGTCTGTACAAGTCAAGCCAGCTGTCCGCCTTGGGAAGCAGCAGCTTTATAAGAATTACCCCATCCATCCCAATATAAATATCTTAATAAGAACATGTGTGTTTAATCATACAAGACTATTTTACCTTAAAAATTATATAAATACAAATCAACTGGTACTGGGGGGATGTTTTGAGTATTAACATGATGAAGCAATTGCAGCTATTCTCTTGGGTGTTGCAATATTTTTGGAGCAAAGGCAATTTGTAAAGTCTCTGAATCAGGTAAAACACCTTGCCCGTTGCCTTTTACCACCCTACCATTTCTAAAGTTCTGAAGCTTTCAAATCACAGGAATTATCAGTATATGGATGTGGACATTGCAATGAAATGTTTGCATGGGTAGCTGGTAACAGCTGCATCTTTACAAAGATGATGTCTAAAAGGACATGGGCTGTCCTTGAGAAGAAATGCTGAAAATCAGGCAAGCTCTGGTTTGGGTGATTTAAGTAAGTCAGGAATGAACCAAATAGCTAATTAATCCCATGTGTAGTACTTCTGTATAAAGGACCAGGGTACTCCCTGATCCTTTATAGCAAGGTCAGCTCTGGGGTCTTCCATGTCCTTTTGTTCATTAAGTCATTTCAGTTTTTGTGATCTCTTCTTTTTGAGCAAGTAGGTAGTTATAAAAAATTTGCCTATTCTTTTTCTTCAGGTATAAATAACTTGTAGATAACTCAAAAAAAGCTTGTACAGCTTTTTGCTCTTGCTTTTTTACTGTTGCTAGTTTATGATAATCAGTTTCTGCAGTAAAAGTTGTACCGGAGAATCACTTTAATTGAATTAAAGCTTATGGTGATAAACCATATATAACAGATTCCTAGACTTAATGGACCAGTAAATGAAGGATGGTGGTTAACCTACTTTTCATGGAGTTATAGGCTGGTTCAGTATTGCACATACACTTCTAAGGGCACCAGAGCTGGTGTGGTGGTTTGTTTTTAATTCTACCTAAAAAGCATTTTTGTGTGCTCTTTTTGAAGTAAGAAAACTAATGTCTTGATCTAACTTTTGTAAGGCTTTTTATTGCTGAGACCCTGTAAAATTTGCATGCAAACTGTCCTGGCTTGGGTGAAAACAGGACTAATTCTGTTCAGTGATTTTACTTTTCAGTTCAGTACTTCTAACTAACAGCACTTTCTGAAGTTAGCAGCCTGTTTTCACAGGCAGCTTCTGCTGCCAGCAGTGATAACAGCCCATGTTTAGAGTTACTACCAAGCATTGGTGTGCAGATCAAGGCCACTGCTGAACGGTGTGTACCACACAGGTGGGGGTGCAGAAAGTAAAACACAGCACCTAGGGAGGAGCAGACAGGGCAGATGACCCCCAACTGACCAACGAGGTATTGCAGCCCATAGACGTCATATTCGGTAGCAAGCAGAGGGATTCAGGAGGGTCTGTTGGGCTTTTACCCGGGCTCTTCTCCCCTCTTGGACTGCTTCCCTGGAACATCCAAGGAGGATTCTGTCCATTTTGCCTTTGATCCCATGTTCCTGAATCCGGTAGCAGAATCTAGCTCCTGAACACAGCTCCCATTTGCTGCAGGGCCCAGTCTGGGACCCCCGGTGCCTGCTCTACAGCATCAGTGGAGACGGTGATGTAATTACCACCAGGGGGATTGGGTTCGGTACTGGTTTTGTAT